>QGMK01000088.1:0-45537 GCA_007825345.1 Lachnellula suecica | reverse complement strand
GGGAGGCTGCTCAGCGGTAGGGAATCGGGCATAAGGGAGTGATGTGATATGGTATGGCATGGCGTTCTTTGCCAGGCGTTTAGGGAGACTCTTGGTCGAGGACCGAGTACAGAAATCCCAATGAAGGAGTCCAAGTGCCTCAGGGCCTAGAATATTGGGAAGTTTAACAGCCAAATTCTACTGGAATACCATCAGGGTCTATAGATGGAAGGCGGTTGTCAATAAAGCATAGGTGTTAAATCATATTGATATACAGTCTGTTTCCTCTTTCCCAAACTCCCCTTATGTCATCCAGGTATCGTTCAACTTTCGTGGGTCGTATAGTACAAAAAAAGCAAAACGCCAAACCCAATGCGATTTCCATCTGCCCGAATACCAACCTAAATCCAGCCCAAATCCAGTCCAGAGATCACCTATGCCCAAATAACTCGAACTGGTCTTCCTCGTCGCCATCATCCTCGCAATCGTCCATAGCCGAGTCATCATCTGAGTCCTCGTCTTCCTCCATGTCGTCAATATTCTCACCAGATGTAACACTTCGCGGTTCATCTCTGCCCCAAAAGTCGAGGTCATCATCCTCTGCCGAATCGTCGGTTTCGTTAACGACGGCAGTGGCGGCCAAATCCTCGAAGAACCCTATGCCCCGAACAGGAGAAACGGATCTACCCAAACGTGGAGGAATAGCGTAGGGGAAGAATCTATTCGAGCCTTCAATGGGTAGTGCAGGCGGTTGCACATGTGACGAGTGTCTCCGGGTTCGCACCGGTCCAACACCAAGGTAACCTGAAGACGCCATCTCTCCAGTTTCCGTTTCAATAACTGCAACATTCTCTGGTTCTCTGGTTTCAATAATGGGTACCTCGACATCTGGATCGCTCAATATCGAAAGCTGTGCCGTATTGTACGAATGGCAGATGGCACATTTAAGCCCAAGCCAGTGATACTTTACAGCGCTCTTGGCATAGCAATCGTTACATGATACCATGGCTTTCGTGTCCTGAAATTGAGGAGGCATTGGCTGACCGTCGATAGCTCGGTCGAGATTCCGGAATTGTGTCTCCATGTTGACCGTGCTTTTGCTGCAAATTGGGCATTTGTAGGAAGATTTCATATGCTCATCGTAGCATTCTCTGTGTATGCTATGGCCGCAAAGCATGAATACCACGGGGGTGGGCGAGGTAAACATGTATTCTCCACAAATTGGACAGTCGCAATCCGAGACACGCTCGATGCATTTGTGGGAGTTTTCCACTGACATGGACATGCAAACACCGCAAGTCTGTTTTACATGTTAGCGAGATAAATGTATCATGTTTCGAGGACAACAAACCTTGCAGTGAAAAAAGTCTTTACCAAGACCGCGACCTTTTCTGCAAATCCCGCAGTCGTTACAGTGATAGATGCTCTTATTTGGATCATTGTCCCATAGCTTGCAAACTCCACAATAATACCAGGCAGTCCTCTCATCACATGAAACACAAAATTCACTAGCCCCCTGGGCGCAACCACAGAGCATGCAGAGCATATTCCTGGTGTCTTTCCGTATCAAGATGTGATCTTCGACTTCATCGTGGCATAGCCGGCAAGTATACCATTTCTCACAGGTTGAGCATTGTAACTTTACATTCCTCTTGTAGTGCCGACACCCAAGCACGGGAAGGGCATCCTCGTCGATTTGAATGTCACCGTCTGCGTCGACCTCTGGAGGGTCCAGAGGTGCGTACGTACGCCTGAGATCCTCGGGTGAGAGATGAAAGGTATGTTGCTGATTTTCCAGAGCAGGTTCGTGGACGCCATTCATCTGCCAAATGTACGAGCTTAAAGATCCGGGTGTAGCAGGCCGCTCTTGACTAATCATACCCTCTAAAGACGGTGCTTGTGGCTGTTTGGTAAGGAACTCCTGGGTTCTGCTGTAGCCCCTAGTAATAAGCCTGTGCATAAGACGGGCTTTCTCCTCTGATGTAACATCCAGCGCTTGTATCATGACAATTTGCTGCCGCAGAGCGCCCATCCCATCGTCTGCCGGTAACGAACTATTTCTCTGGTGACTTGAACCTTGTCTCAGCTCCAGAGTCGAGCGTCGTGAGGGGCCTTCTGCAGGACTCATCCTCGCATCCACTATGTTGTGATGTGTACTGAAGGTGTTGCTCGTAGCGGAATCCGTTCGAAAACGAGAGGGAACTCCAAAGGATGGGTTGTCCGAAACGTCGTCGTCGACTGGATCATCGTTCGGTCGTGAAGAGCCCATACGAACTGGCACTACATGCGCAGAGCCAGACATAGACGAAGCACTTGCTCTGACAGCTTCCAGTGCTTGCAGTTCAGCATCGAGCCCGCCATCGCCTTCTATCGGGGACGAAGTCAAAGGCTCCCCTGATATGCTCGTAGCCGCTCCATGATCCTCTTGCCCGGGCCCGTCCAACCCCTCCAAGCGTGTAGCTAAATCCTCAACCGCGACTTCATGGCGGCTGTCCAGAGGTGTTCGCTGGTTTGTTACTGGATCGATGCGATCCTCCGTGGGGTTGGAGCGGGAGAAGCGGCGTGCCTGACGGAGGACTGGGTTTATAAGAAAGTCTGACACGAGAGATGTCATTTGGGAAATATATGCCTCATTTGGATAGCAGACGTGTTCTTTGGGAGAGGTCGAGCTCGATCACTCTCGTTGTAGATGTTGGAGGCGCAAGAGGCAAAGTCGCCGCGCCGGAGCTTGCGTTGCAAGGCCTGGGCGGATGACGAGTTGCCTGCACGGCCCCCATGGGAGCTCTCCTTATGTTTTCTGCAAGGGGCTTGATCTTTTTTTATATCGACAGCTACCAACGCCAATAAAAATCTCAATGTCTGCCCCGTCGCCTCTTGAATTGATACATTCGTATCGCCATATGTATCGCGCCCTTCTCCGGGCTGTCCAGTATTCCAAACCCGCTCGATATACCGCCAGGGATCAGTTAAGAAACGCCTACCGCAAAGGCCAGCTATCAGACTTCAACCGCTTCAAGATTATTAGAACCATCGAATTTTTGGATGGAGCGCGTCGAACAACCGGGATGGAGCACAAGATACTCAAGAACCTACTTCAAACCAGACGCTACTATGAAGAGAGGTGAGAAAGATCATCATGAACCGACCGTTCAAGGAATTGACATTGTATAGTGCTCGGCAAGGCAGGCCCAAGAACATGCCCGGTGAAGATGCTGCGAGGATTTATAAGACAGCCTTCTTGCATTATGACATGACCTTGGCAATGCTGAACGATAGCATGAATCTCTGCTTGCGTTGAGCTGTCAACACCGACGCCGTCACGTGGACCCATTCTGAGCAGCTCTGGACTTGGCCAAGGCTCTCAAATTGCTGCTAGAGCGCCAGACCTGAAGGGGCTAGAGTCATAGGGCAGGCAGATATGCGGTGTCGGCCTCCACTTGGTAATGAAGTGTAGATTCCAGTGGAGTCTAATGGGTGCTCCTCATAATTGGCGAGCCAATTCAGGACAGCTGTCTGATGCTACATTCCCAGAAACGCCAGAAGAGAGCAGTTCCTTTGAGGCATTGCCAGATCGAATCATGTGGGCGTGGCTACTCGATAGAACGGACGATGAAGTGGCAGTTGTTGGCGGAACGCTGTAATTGATCGTAGTCCAGAGAAGCTTAGTTCTTCACTCTTGAATGAGACTTTCTCAAAATATCAGAAGGACCTCAGATGGTTCTTCCCCCACAGTCTCTTTACGACAGGCGCCTCATAGCGACTTTCCGGTTCGGGTGGCGTCGCTCTTTCTAGATTCGTTCAGAAGCCTCTTTCAAACTGCTTTCACTTCGGGCTTCTCGTTTGACGTGAATCCCGTGGTATTAGGGTTTTGCTCTCATTCGCCCAACCCAGCCCCTGAGCTATTCTTATACTCGCTAAGTGTTATTTACCTAAGTAGCTAAATAAGTAAATGGCTAGACTCTCACCAGAGTCGGTACTTGGAACCCTTGGATAGTCGAGCACAGTGGCCCCAAGAAGAGTGTACTCTCAAAGAAAGCTTTGCATCTCTTTGCATTATGGAGGGCAATATGAAATCTGAAAACGGTTTCTTACCCCTTGTTGTGCCATCATTAGTCTCCCCATACGTCGTTGTTCTACTTGCTGGTGTGGGGTTAATCTTCTTCACACGCATCGTTTCAGGGTATTGCAATCTGCGACTCGAAAACGAAAGCCAGCATTCCGAGAGTGTGGTTGTCCTTCCCTACTGGATTCCATATATTGGCCACACAGCTAATCTCGCCATTTCCAAAGAAGCATTATATGCATGGGGCCAGTATGTTACCCTCCTTTAGCTGCGAGCATTGCTAACCTGAGGTTCCTCTAGAAAGTCTACCAAGAATGGAATATACGGCTTGCAAACCCTGGGTGCGCAATATTATGTTGTCCTGATGCCTTCTCTTGTTCAGCAGTATTTTGCTCAACGACCATCGATCCTTTCTGGCGATGATCTCTTGCACCTTGTTTTTGACAAATCATTCGGGGATGGAGGCGCTGCGAAACGACTGCTGCCGGAAGAGTTCCATACTACTCAACCGGCCCATGGCGCAAATGATGAGGGAGCCATTTCTGTCAGATGCTACCAACAAAACCATAGCGTCTGTGGAGGAATATACGCCGAAGATCGTATCCTTCTCTTCAGATCCCGCCAGCCAGACGGAGTTGGGGAAACTCACCAAAGCTATATTCGACGGGAATTCTCTCTAAGTGGACCTCTTCTTGCTGATAACCAATTTCGTGGGGTTTGTTACGGGGGAACTTATTTTTGGAAAGGCCTTCTTTGACAACAATCCAGGAAGTCTACAGGACCTGTGGCTATTTGACGGTTCCTTTAGCGATCTCCTATATGGCTTACCCTCCTTTACTTCCAAAGGCAGGGCAGCGCTCGCGGCGAGGACTGGTTTGAGCACCGCAATGAACGAATGGCGGTCCGCCTTCATCAATATGCTTAAGGGCCAAGACAACGAATATAAATGGGCAGATCTGTCCGATATTCCCGAGTTTTTGAGGAGTCGTTATAAGGTGCAGCAAGATCTGAAGGTAGATGATAGGTACGCCGTGGCATTCGACCTTTCACTCTACTGGGGCCTGATGGCCAATGCAAACAAAATCATCTTCTGGATGCTCGCATGTCATTGCTTCACCTACACTCCTCGCCGCAATCCGTGAGGAAATCAAAGCATGTGCCGTGTTTGACGCCGACAACATGAGCCTCAAGCTCGACGACAACGCTCTGCTCAAACAATGCCCGCTGTTGAAAGCAACACTTTTCGAGACGCTCAGGACCTGCTCCGCCTCGATATCCTAGAAAAAGGTACTCCAAGACTTCATCCTGAAAGAAAGCGAAGAAGACTGCAAGGCCTTCGGGAAAATAACGCCAAAGACATACCGCATCGCTGCTGGCAACTACATATGCATTAACCACGGCACATTGCAAATGGATCCTCGACTGTGGAAAGATCCGTCGAAGTTTGATCCGTACCGGTTCTTGGTCGAAGATGAGAATAATCCTGGGGGCTTGAGGTCTGATAAGCTGCATCCGAGTGCATTTGGGGGCGGGCCGAGTATTTGTAAGGGTAGGACGTATGCGGAGAGAGAAGTGTTGATTTTTGTTGCTGCGTTGCTTGTGACTTATGACCTTGGTCTGGTGGGGAAGGACTGGCATATTCCGGGGAAGTTCATGAATGGCACTGGGGCCGCGCAGCCAACGGGTACTTTTCGGGTCAATTTGAACAGAAGAGCTTGAGTTCAAGGCTACCCAAGTCCGACGGCGGTCAAAATTGTATAAACGCTAGTTGAGTTAAGTCTTGTTACTGTACGTTTCGCTGCTTCAAGCTTCACAGAACCACGTATTTTCTCACTTCTATTCTATGCTAATCTTTAATCTCTCAACAACAACTTCAACTAATTTGTCCACCATTGCCGCTTAGAAATACCACTTGAACGGCTGCAAAACTGCAAATCAAAGCATCATATTAGCTGGTGTCCGTGGAGCAAGGAGAATAGGAGACTTACGCCGAAGTAGCCGCGAAGATTTCAACTCTTTTGGCTCCAGTTACCAGTGCTAGGGACAACGCAAAAAGCGCCGTGAAGAAAACGAGGATACCCAAGCGGGCCGCCATGCTTGAGACCAGGTAGAGTATCACAATGGATGTTATCGGGAAGAGGCAAGCTAGGACAGTACCAATAACCTGGAGAATCCGCAGCAAGTGAGTATCTTTGTACATAGTTATTTCTGTTGTCGGAAGTGGTGTCTAATGGAGTGTTAGTTGTGGCTTGTGGGTGAGAAGAGAAAGAGGGTGGGGTTGGGGGGGTTACGGTGATCCGATGTCCGATGAGAGTATGAAACTTCGGGACGACTGTCTTCGCGAACCACTTCGAAAAGACATCGGCAGATTCGCGCCGTTGTAAGGCGATAAGGTCGTCGTCGTATGTTGCACTCCAAGCGTGTCGGTCGATGCCTCTCAGGGGGAAGTTCCCCATTGTGGAGCGAGTAAGCCATTCGCGGAAAAAGTCGAGGTCGTAGGCATCCGGGCCTGGATGGCCACATAAGAAGGCTTGCTTATAGAGTTCGTCATCTGGTGCGAGGAGTATTTGGATCAGTATGAACATAAGTTTTGTGCTGTGAAGATTTTCTCCTCGGGGTTTGAAAAGGGGGTTATTTACTGTAAGCGGATAATTTTGCTCTGATTTCTAGTAAGGTATCCCACTGCTCGTTCTTACCATGGCAATCTAGCTGGGTTAAAGACCACCAATCTCGAGATCTATGTGCCCGGGTTGGATTATTCTTGTCAGTTTCTGAGATCTGAAAATATTTCTCTTCGAGGTGCATCAACTCCGCTTGCATATGGAGTAAATTCAGCATGTTCAGATTGCCGAATCTTCGCACTATAGCCAACTCCTTGTGCTTACTCATTAGTTGTGAGATTTGAGGATAACCTTCTGTTGTAGAAGACATGGCGTAATTGATTTCAGGTGGTGGGCCGTGGCATTCCCAGAATAGTCGAGGGGCTCCAAGTCACTAGAGAACTTCCCACAGCGAACTATCTCGAAGTTGTGCACTGCCCCCAAGGCAAAGTAGAAGGCAAATTTGAGGCTGTCTAGATCAATGAACAGGACGTATCAGGTTGCGTCGTCAGTATCTAGTGTGGGTGGGACAGTCGCCTGAGCCTCATTTTCGGTATCTCGAGTGCGACGTGGCAAGCCACATGCGGGGTACGTCGAATGCGCAATCCTGGGTAGAAGGCGCCCGACCCTGTTGAAGAATGTCTGGAGGCCCGAGATTGTGTACCCGACGCAAATTTTGGATGCACGACATACGGTGCTTGTGCTGCGGCTAGGCAGACAACCCTCTCCAATTCGTCGTGTGACAACCATACTCCCGAAGCTGGATAAGATCATGTACAGCATAATCAACCGAACTCCTAGTTGATACTGCATTCCAGGAATATAAATATAAGGCTCTGCGCTTGATTTCCCCTGAAGCCCTTCGTCTTGACAGCCATCAAACCGCCATCTAAGCTACAACCGTACAACTGATACCCGCACTTTACTTTACGAACCTCGCCATAATACTTATCATGTCTTACCTACCTCAAGATCCCACAAAAGAGGTTCTTGAGAGAGCAGAAGCTGACAGGCAAAGAATGATGAGCCTAGGGTATATTTTCGCCGGCCATCCTATGAGTCCTGGGCACCGTGCAACGCTGGAGCAATCCAACCCCTGGCAACCTAGAAGCTCACCTGCTCAGGTACCACAGTCGCAAGTCTGTCATAGCCTCATGTTATCAAAAGAAAGAAAGAAAGCTAAATTATACTTAAAGCTCACGAACAAACTTCTTGTCGAGGCAACGATCAAGTTATGCTCGCCTAGGAACAAGATGTGGCTAGAAAAGACCACGAAACTCGACACCGGAGCCGACGACAACTGGATTTCTCCAAGTATTGCAACGCAGCTAGATGCTGAGATTGTAACGGGCCCACTTGTCACGTATAAGGCTTTCATGGGTCAGATAGTCGAGTCGACACAGGTAGTCAAAAGCGTCGCTTGGAGTACAGTTGGAATCGACTCCAGCTTCAAGACAGACTTCCGTCTTGCTAGCCCAAATTCTCCATTCGATGTTTTGCTGGGCAAAGAATCGGTTGCAAAAATTTACAACCACAAGGATGCTTTGGTTTTGGCCAGAGTAGAGGAGACACAAGGTGAGCATCAACCGCACAATGGCAGAGAAGTTGCTAAAAACCTCAAGGCTAATAATCCCGGTTTGGTGCATAAAGAACAGAAAGAGGCAAGAGAGGCTATGGAAAAGAAAGTCGAGGCAGAAGCAAGAGATTTGGAAATGGAACGTAGATCAGCGGCGAAGTCAAGCAGTGCGGGGAGTGCCGTGTCCCAGCAGGGGGGCCAGCCAAGCACTGGTGACTACCAGAAGAGGACCTCGAAGTAATCATCGTTTGAGACCATCCACTGACTGATAAGAAGAGTGTTAGTTACAGGTAGAGTTCTGTCAAGAAAATGTAAACTCAAGAAGAACAGCCCCATGTACTTACGTGATGAGACCCTTCAGCCATCCGGATACATGATGCGATGCCACAACCAGGTCCAGGATGCTTCCTTCATGATCATCATCCGATACAAATGCCTTTTTTCTTTGAACTAGAAACGCTGTGAAATCTGAGTATGATACAGTTATACTTGACTGCACACGATGAACTTGAACTTTCAATTGAACTGACAGCGGAAAAGTCATGCAATCTCTAGGGGAGATTTGCGGCACCAGGGTGATGTTCAAGCTTAAGCCTGAGCTTCAGCCTGAGATTTGTTGCCTGCATGAGCGCGTTGCGGGGGAAGGTAAGCTCAGGGGAGGGCTGCCGCTAGTCGTTCGCTTTCATCTATCTAGCAGGTTGGAATATAGCTAGCTAATCTTCAAAGAAAAATTGACGCTCATCAATTGCACTCGTCTTCGTACTATTGTACATTTACCACAGTTGTGCTTTGGCTCTAGCGTCTTTTCATTTTGGTGATGGCGATGGACTTTCGTCGGTGCCGGTGATGGGAGACAACATTCGCGTTCTGGGACCGGGTGGACCGCGCTTCTTCACATCATCCTACCCCTCCGTGCCCTCACTCATCAGCATCACCACAACCATCAACAAAGCCGCATCTCCACGAGTTTCATCATCGCTATCATTGTGCGTACCATCCATACTTTTCTGGGGAAGACTTTGAACCTCCTCTGCGACCAACTTGGCTCTGCAAACATAGTTCGTTGCACTCTCTTTTGAATCATAACCATTCGTCACATTCGTCAATTCGTCGATTCGTCCACAATCTTCCAAAATGCAGCTGATGCGACAATGGATCCGCCTGACCGCGAGTACATCTTGACAAAACTCTGCGAGCTTGCGCTCCATCTGCGACAGCTGCCAAGGGCTGAACGGGACTCGAGGTGGGATTCCCTGAAGGGGCATCTGATTCGGACGCCCAAATTCAAATTTAGTGTAAGCTATCTGGACGAGAACTGCATGGAAATTCTCGAGCTCTTCGCACAGTGCCTTTTGGAATCATCGAGCGCAGCCCCAAACCTTGCAGGCCCCGCCATGACCCAGGTAGGGGCCACACCCTCTATCTTATCGCCAGAAGGTCAATCCGCCCGACTCCTTCCCAGCAAGAAAACTCAAGTAGACGATGGTTTCATTCGAATACCCAACAAAGCAGAACCTGTTGGCGCAAGGTTTTCCTATTCAAACAAGGACCATTCTAGAATTGGTCGTGATTTCGTCGAACGGGAAGCACTTCTGCCTCTGGTTGGGGAAAACAAGAGAATCACACTTGTATTTTGGCATGATTCGAAACCCAAAAAGAGCTACAAGATCGAATTCAGGGTACAGAAGCAAGCGCAGTTTGATGTTTCGCTTGGCACGAATTGGAACCTGGAAAAAAACATTCAAGAGGAAGAAATCTTGAGCCAAAATTTGTCTACTATGACAATTGGACGTCCGTCTCCAGGTGAGCGTCATTTCCATTCAGCCCTCTTCACATTCTTGACTTACATTCCGATAGTTCCTACACTGGTGACGCCCATGACAGCGAGCAAACCAGATGACGAAGTACAACACGCTGTTCTTGTACTCGCCAACGTCACAATACAACAGCACATCAACTCGTGTCGCTTTCCAGACCCTTCTGCCCCACCTTTTATATCTGCTGCACCAGTGCAGCATCGAGCGGATTTCATCGAACCAGAAATCATCCCACAACTCGGGCGCCAGCAGCCTCCTCCAGCCACTTTAACAGAGTTAAAGTCCGGAGAAGAGAATGAAGGCTGCGGATCAGATGAGCTGCCTTTCATGACTGAAGACGGGAGCGATGATACCTCTGACGTTTCCACATCAGATAATTCTGCTGCCGATCAAGTTTTCACTAAGGATCGTAGGATGCGGAAGAGCCTGGAAGAGCTGCGGTTTGAAAATCCGTATGCCAATCCCTGGGCTGATTAGCAATATGTGTTCGTTTCTGGCATTTCACCTGTATAACTTGCCTCATAGTCTCTTTTCCACCTACCTGGCGTTGTATTTGGTGTATCCTGGCGTTTTGGCATTTTTGACATTTAACGACGGAAGTGCTCCTAGATCGTTGTTTCTTTTAGAATGGCTCTGGTGTCTGGTTTGGTTGCTTGCGATTGCATATTCATGGGCATGGCGTTTACAATAGAGCGGGTCGAGTCAAAATTCGGAAAATGGCAATAGTTAGAAGCCACGAAAAGAAGGGGATTTAATGTATTTCAAGGAACCGGCGCTGCAGGCTACATCTCTGTACATATATAGAGACATGATCGATATAATTACAATTTTTGTACAACATGTAACATGCTATATTCGGTCATTTGTGCCTATCACGAAAAGCAAGTACCCGAAACATCGAATCAATCATATCAAACACGTCAGATTCACACACTTGCCAGTTCTCACAAGCCAATCGCTTCCTGCCTCAGAACAACGGAACGTGGGGCCCTTTTTACCGTCAACAAATGGTAGATGTATTGGAAACAGTGCACCAATGAGCAAGCATTTCCGTCGTCTGGCAATTTTATCTGGCTATCACTCGCAATACGTGTTTCAAGCCCAATTTCATTGGTTTACGGAGGTCCACTCGCGCACTTTTGCTGTTGTATTTATCTTTCAAGATCTATCTGGGTTCACTTTTTGATTCTCAATTGGCCGAGTTTTATCAAACTTGCTTCCAGGGAGTAAGTGCAGTCAACTTCTCAGGTCATATTGTAGCCCAAATGAACCAATCTTCAGTTGGAAAGAAGGGTCTGTCCCAACTCACTCCATGCCAGTTTGCACTAATCTGCCATCAGCATACACAGACTTCGCAATACCTGGCTCCAAAGCCATCCGGACTATCTTTCAGCCATGCATGTATTTCGATTATCTAGCTTATTTCATCCAAACTTTCAGTTGATGTCAGTTCTCGTCCAGCCGTTTCATCGGTTAAAGCTGAAGTAAGGCCGCCGAACAAGAACGAACCCCCAAAGTTCTCTTCAGTCCGAACCATTACCGACAATTGGGACAACCACCCACCATTCCAGGCGAAGGCATGGTGGACTTCGGATGACACTGAGAGTCCCAGGGCTAGCCCTACCAGTCTGAAGAGCCGTGGGTGGAGTTTTGGGAAGATGAGGATTGTATTGAGAGATACAGTGATCGATATAATAGAGATCTTGGCCATTCGCTAGGTGCATGCTGTTTGGACCGGCCGAACACATTCACCGCGGGATGTTCTAGAACTGATAATATCACTCCTGGCGAATGTGGTAGAAGAAAGTGATTTAAAGTACTAAAGAGGCTTAAGGGTTTTGATGGAGAAATTCGCTATCTTCTTGTGAGCATCTACAATGAAGCCGGGAATAACCTCGGTTTTGGATAGCAGGCACAACTCCATGACTTCAGGGCTTTCAACGGGGCAGATCTGTATACTGTTTCCTGTCAGTTTAACAACGTCTATAGCCATGCAATTCAAACTAATAATTCACGGTACTGAAACACGGGAGTTTAAAGAGCTAACGGTCTAGTGCTCTCCAGCCAGTGGCAGCCACAGGCTGTCAAACCCTAAAACCCGCAGCCAAAACTATCAGAGCGATTGCGAATAATTGCCACGTGTTGTCCAACCCCAACATTATCTTCATATAAACTAATTTACTACAAACGTACGCAATAACAGAAAAAGGAAGATAAAATAGTAGATCGGGAAGTGGGTAAACGTTGCAATTAAAATACTCCGCAACGAGGGGTCTCGGGTATCTATTGGAGAGCCGTCCCGCGGATCCTTGGCGACATCATTATGCGTGGTTTATCATGTGTTAGCCGTTCGACAACCCTTACCTCTGCTGATACTTGCAACTTGCAACGTCGAGGTACGTACCGTCCGTACCGTCAACCCCGCATATAAGTCGTTCAACAATCACAATCACAATCATAAACACATTCCAAGGCTGGCGCAAACTCTCTCGAATATCGACCTCTCCCTCCCTCTCCTGCTCGCTCGATAGGCGAAGGCTCCCACAGACTTCCTTCATGGAGGTTCTCTCGCAAATTATTTGGCCTTGAGGACTGCGCTCCTGCTGCAGTACCTACCGTGGACCTGAATACCCTCGAATATGCCGGTCACCGCTCCCTCGTTCGGCGGGACAACTCGAGATACAATGGCCGCTCGCGAGGAGGAATCCAATGCCACGAAGCAGAGGAGATGGTTGAAGCGATATCGTACGGAGGTGGCAGCGTCTGCTAGCAGCGTACTCTCCACCTTCTTCGCTGTAAGTCTCCCTTCTGGCGTCTAGGTAATGGCACTCACACGGCTCAGTTTCCCTTGGATTCGGTCAAGACGCGGATGCAGACGTACAAATATACCAGCTTTACCGATTGCGTTCGCCACACCTACCAGACCGAGAGATTTCGAGGCTTCTTCAGAGGAGTCGCAGCGCCGATGGTCAGCGTAACTCTGGTTCGAACTATATCTTTCTCTGTCTATCAGAAATCGAAGTATACCTATGCTGCGTGGTTCAAGCGGAACTTTGGCCTGGATCCCTTGATACACGTCAATACCCCTGGGACATACCCTACACTTTCCACAATCGCATGCTTTGGGGCCGCGGGGGCTACAGCTGGTTCTTTTATCACATTAGTTGCCTGTAAGTGGACCTGCGACCCGCGTTTAGTCCACTTCCTAACTAACATTGATAGGCCCGTTCGAATTGACGAAGGTCTCTGCTCAAGTATCTGTTCTCATGGGTGATAAAAACAAGTCAAGCGTTTCAGATGCTACAGGTTCAAAATCTAGTCGTAAGGCGGCTAGAGCTGTGGCGACCAGCTATCAGAATAAGGGGACTTTTCAGACCGCCAAGAACATCATCAAGCATCGGGGACTTGCGGGATTGTACTCCGGCTTCAATCTCCATCTGCGTGAGTAAGCTGCCCGTAATTCAGAACACGTCTGACAATTGATAGTGAGAGATACGCTGGGCACTGCGATTTATTTTATGACCTATGAGAGCAGCAAGCAGCTCCTCACGACGTATACTAAAGATTCCTCGCCTACAAATCCATTATCAGTAGTGTTTGCCGGGGGTTTATGCGGCATGACAAGTTGGGCCTTGATCTATCCAATCGATTCAGCTAAAAGTATATACCAACGGAATTGCTTGACGGTCTGCAAAGGGCAGCAGGTCAAGAAAGCTCCCAAGATACAGTTTTTCAACCAAAAATTGTACCGGGGCTTGGGTGTTTCTATGGGTCGATCTTGCGTTGTCAACTCGATCTTCTTTTCCGTATTCGAGTTTCTTAAGAAGCAAATCAATGGTTTGGAAGATTAAGGAAGCAAAGGTTGCATTACTTGGGAGTTTGGGAAGTTTCGTAAATACTTCATGGTTTGGATTGGACCTACATGTACGTAGAAGTGCTGTGAGCGATTCTACGAGATTTGATACCAATGAAAGCACGGTTTTAGTGCCTATGGAACGTTAATCGAGAGAATAAGACTATGTGAATCAATAACTGAACAATTTTGTAACCCACGAGAAAGACAGCAATCGTGGAAGGTTGAGTCTTTTCACAATAGTCACGAGATCCTGTTCGTTACGTAATCGCGATGGTAAGGCGACGCAGATTTTAAGCGCGATTAAAGCGCCCGACGACTTCGAGCTTCCTCCATCATTTAATTCCATCACGACACTGACCCTGGGACACAACTTTCCTTCATCCATCGCACAGCTCCCGCTGTTGTAGAGTATAGGAATTTGATATCGTGTTTGCCAGCGCTTGCATGCGCACTAACCTAAGCAGGTGCCTGATGAAGGTAGGTTGAGTTGCTTGACCGTTACGATGGTGAAGAAGAAAACGAAAGCCTTGCTCAAGGCAGCGCGGATTGTTACCGTGAAGAATGGAAAGCCCTCCAAGGCTCTCCGCGCTGGTAATAGTAAGGAAGAGCGGCGTATTGCAAAGATGGTGCAACGCAAGAGAGAGAAGGCAAAGATCACACCTAGCCAATGGGCAGCACCAGCACCAGCTCACCTTGATGGGAGGCTGCGTGTGCCGAAATTCAAGTCGAAGTATCAATCTTATTTTGAATTTGCCCCAAACACCGAGAAAAAGGACAAGAAGCTGGAGTTCAAGGTAGGTTGCCACGGCTTTGCGTCGACTCTACTAAAATTGCTGCAGGTTACGAACGACCCCAACCCGCCACCAGGCTTCGCTTTTGTCGCCGTCGGAGACCCAGACTTAACGAATATGTGCAAAGAACTATCGCGAAACCGCGATGCCATGATATTTATTGTTTCGGTATGAACCTTTTCCACTTTACCATCAGGGTTCTAGCTAACATCTTGACATAGAACGCAAGAGAAGGAATCAACGAAATCTCCGAGCAGATGTACCGAACCGGATATCACTTTCGAGAAGCAATAGTAGATGACGCCCGTGCCCTCGTTGGCGAAACAATCCTAAACCCCATCGCTCCAGGCCAGGTAGAACCCATTCCAGAATCACAAGAGGAAATAACTAAGCAGGCCGATGGGGCGATTCGAGACTTGTTTCCTAGGATACCACATACCGATCGACGTCAAATCCTAGATCATGCTTTCACGAAGGTAAGTTTAATAATTGCACTCCTTTGGCATTGCTAACAGGGTCAGGGTGCTCTTTTCCATGGCGAGAAGACTGTTGGACTCCAGGCGAGCATTCCTTTAGCTCGTCGTGTCCAACTTGCCATTCTTGCTCATATCAGACATACACATACCAGGTATGATGAACTACTAAAAGAGACAAGCTGGATGAATGCTCGAAAAGCAGTCGAACAAGTATGCTTAGATGTTCTGGTCAAATGGCGTGGCGACGAGGAAACCGGACGGGATCAAATAGACGAATATGTCCGCGAAGTTGTCATCATCCCTGACTCCGATAATGAGGGTGAGGGTAATAGCTCTGAAGAAGACGACTCCGACGATGTAGGTGAAGTCACGACCGAAAGCTCAGTGGAAGTTATTTCAATGCCAAATTCGCGCAATCAACAACGTCCATCGGCTCTTCCGCATGGGCCGCCAATTCGGAATGGTCACAATTCCCACGGAAGCACGTCTGGACCGGATAATGCAGTTGCTTCTCGTACTAGGTCGAAGACAGACACAGGAATGGAAGGAAGAGGACTTCACAGGTATCGAGAAGTTCAAGCCTTCAACAATGCCTGGGAACAAGCACAGTCCAGACAAGATCTTGCGCACCAACGCAACACACCCCTGGGAAACTCAGCACGCAGAAGAGCATCACCATTAAACGGACTTCCCCAACATGCGCAACCAAGATCCCAAGCCCCCTATATAAATCTAGACCATAGCAATAACGGTCCTCGGCGATACGGTCATGATCCAGCGGTGCAGCCAGTAAGTATCAAACTTTATTACCTATGCCCACAAAGGTGGCAAAAACATTCCACCGTACTAATTCAAATAGAACCCCTATTACTCACAGCATAGACCAGCTCCAACGATATCGATCCCTAGGAAGGAGGTAATTGTAACACAACAAGCTGAAGGACGCATGTATCATGACAATCCGCCACATCACGGCAACAATTTCCAACCTGTAGGGGCTCGGAGATCCCCACAAGTTGTGAGAGGATCTCCACAGAGACATGGCCTTCAGGACATGCTTCTACCTTCAATTGAACCAAACTCTAGCGATCCTTTGAATGCGTCACCTCGGGCAAATGAGCAGCGCGAAGCATATGGGCGCTTTGGTCCCCCTCAAGATCCATATCCTCGTATGGCGGTAAATGACAGGAGAGTATCCCCACCTCGGCGGCAAGTAATCGTCGTGGATGATGATACTCCCCCGGTCAAACGCCAGCGCATTATGCGCGGGGATGATCCCGGTCACTTCAGACCTCTTCCATCTGTTCATGCTTTGTCGCCGCAGGCTGATTCTTATTTTGTACGACCATCATCTACTCAGCCAAGAGACCTTCCTGTTCGGCGTTCTGCTATTCAGTTTGAGTCTAGTCAAGGTTTGTTGGGCGAAGCTCGTTCTTCGTATCATTCTCCCGGAAGCATTCCAATCTACGACGCGCCACTATCAGGCAGCCTAGCAAGGCCCCCTGAGCATTTTAGAAGAGATACAGTTGAAACTGGTCGCCGAGAAGATGCCCGCTTTGCTCGGCATGTGGTCTCCCCAGTGCCACTTCGTGAAAATGTCAGTCAGCCGATTTATCGTCGCGCAATCAATCCATATGAGGATAGGAGAGAGATTCGGGAGATGAAATTGAATGATGATGGTCGTGGCCCCCGATATGTCGAGCCCGACCATCATGTAAATGGCAACCATAGGCCGCTTTCTCCCAGATTTCCTGTTTCCAGCACAGCCTCTCGTTCTTATGATATGGGCACTCGCCCTACAGAGCAAGCTCTCTCTCATGAATTTTCTCAATCTCGGCTTCAAGACCCCGTGTCACATACAAGAGATGGGTTTGCTGTTTATGATAGACCTCGTCAAGCCTATGATCAAGACAATATTTCCCGTGGCTATGAGAATTCTTCGAATAGGCCATTTTCAACCATGCCTCCCGCTAGAGCAAGGTCTCCAGTTCGACAAGCGGAGAGACCCATGTAAGTGCTATCATTTTCAGATGATGTTATGTTTGCTGATATATATTGTTTGTTAAGATACGCGGAGGAGTTCCGACGACCTATTGTCTATGAGCAGAACCTACCAATATACGAGGAACGTTATGCCGCTCCCGGTCAGCGGCCACAACTTGTGCGAATGCCATCCCCGGAGCACGATCCATATTACGGCCGGATTCCGTTGCCCCCCAGGCGCCAAGTCATCACAATTGATTGAGAGGACCCCAGTACTACAACCCAGGAGATGGGCCAGCACGGAGCTGGCCTGACCATATTATATATGAAAGTTTCGATATCCCGGATAGAACCGTGCTTGTGCCAGGTACATAGGGTGATGGTATAATGTGATTATTAAGGGCGGTGTTTTTGACATTGCATGGACGGTGGATTTTTTGAGCGAGGAGTCTTGGGGTAATTGCATTGGGCGCATCATTACCGGCGTTGGTCCTGCATGGGATTCTCTACTGGAAGAGCATTAGAAGAGGGAAACCACATCGCTGTGGATCGATTGGGAGGGATAAGGATGATTGATGATACCCCCTGTATCTATAGCTGAAGGATTGAAGCTTAGCCTTCCATAAAAACAATGTTCTTGTCGTCAAATTATATTTCAAAGTGATATTTTTTCTTTTCATTTCGATCGGCACTGTTTTCTGGTGTCTTCGAGCCATATCTGGGCAGCTTTGATAACATATACGTCTGCTGACAGGCTGGACTGGCTCTCTACGGAATACCCAGAGCAAACTTCACCAGCAACTCAGACCAAGGACTCTTGAGTAGACCAGGTGAAATCAAAGTCCAAGACTTCTGTTCTGGATGGTACCGTTTGGTGAGCTCCAAAGTCCTCTTTTCACTTGCACAAATATATATTCCTTTATGCTAACGCCGTAGAGACAGCAGTACTGCTCTCGTATATACATGCCCTTCTATTCTGGGACCGTTGTGATTTCTAACTGCCTTTGAATTATCCGAATCTTGGGTATTGACTTATTCCAATGCTGATGCTCCGAACGCCTTCCAATGCAACAAGTGCCTCCTCTTCAATAAACGTGACGGCACCTGATTCTGTCTCCCGCCAGCGGGCTTCCTCCTCTTTGATGGGTAGCTCTGTTGCTGCATCCGGTGGCCCAAGCCCATCTTCCACTTCATTTTCAACTAATTCCGATGGCTCCAAAAGCACAACATCCTCTCAAGCCAACATAGCTGTACGTTGTTCTCTCTCTTTCCGCCGAGCTACCTCTTTCTCTTTCTTCTCTTGGGTGGGTAATTCTGTTGTGGGGACTTCGGGCATGGGAACTCCAGTCACTTCTGCTTCCAACGCCGCAAGCTCATCCTCCACCTCATCTTCATCCTGATTCGATATTTGGCCTCCCAGCATATCACTCACCTCCTGCAGAAACATTAGCCACAGCCCACAACCCAAATACAAACCACTCACCTGCTGGTACGCAACCGCCTCCGCCGTATCGCCCATCAGCTTCTCCACATGCTCCAAGCCACCCATCTCCTTATGTATCTCCTTCAGCACATTCGTACCCTGCTGCAGCCCAAACACTACATCCTTCTGCACGAGCGCAAACTCGACGCTGCTCGTCAGCTTCTCTAGCTGCTCGAGCTGCGCATCCGTCTTCGCCAGCAACGACTCCTGGTACTTCTTGCGCCGCAGCGCCAGTAAGGCCTTATCTTTATTCCCCTTCGCCAGCATCTCCTTTGCGATGGCTTTCTCGCGGTCCGTCAGCACCGTGATGCGCCGCTGGTACTGGTGCAGCTTGTCGCGCTGGTTCTTCATGTCCAGGATCGCTCTACGGGATTTTGTTTAGCTTTTGCGCGAGTGCTGGGAGGGAGAACACACTTATCCTGGGCGGATATTTTGTGGCTGCTTGGTGAGTTCCCCATTGTCTTACTTGGGGAGAGATATTGTGGTGGTTTGGCATGCTGGTACTTACTGTCGCAAAAGTGGAAGTCACAAGTCGTCATGGCCATGTGCTCGCGTGCAGGGCTCTTATCGATAAGCAGCCGCAGCGCCGATCTTCCGACCGGGGTAAAAATTATTAAACTCGACCTCCACCAATGCGCCGGACAATCTCTCACATCCAGTGGAACATTCTCCATGGCTCGAATCACGCTTTCGCAAGGCCTCGACAGAGAGGTATATGCAGTGGTACAAACGATCATAGATAGGCAAGACGGGAAACGCCCCAGTATTTCAGCGGTTTACGACTCGATTAAACACTCAAATTCCGGCTTGAAGCGCAGGGCCAAAAAGCAACTAGAGGACTCGATAGAACGTGTGCTGGATGTTATAAAGCGAGATCGGGAGGAAGAAGAGGACGAATCAATGGAAGGCGACTTCGAAGGCATCGAGGAGAATGTCCCAATTCTAGTGAGACATTTAAAACACCGCATTTAACGGTGAATTTTCTAACATTGGCCCCCAGGATTCCAACCTAGTCAACAAGAGTATCACTCGAATGTGGGCCAAATCGGGTGCCGTAGCTACTACTCCTACAGCGGTGCCTATGCGTACCGATTCACCTGTAAAGCCCGACCGAAATACGAACGGAGAGCCTAAGCAGAAGCGTCGAAAGGCCGATCGAGGGCCTACGAAGGATATTGATCGGGCCCCTCCAGTCAGTATCTCTTTGGATGATTTGGGAGGCGTTGAGGATGTTATCGAAGAGCTTACGGAAGCCGTGGCTATGCCGATGTGGTACCCTGAGCCATACCTGCATACTGGAATACAACCCGCTCGAGGAGTTCTACTCCATGGCCCACCAGGATGTGGGAAGACGATGATAGCAAATGCTCTTGCTGCGGAAATTGGAGTATCATTCATCCCTCTGTCGGCACCTTCATTAGTGGCAGGCATGTCAGGGGAATCGGAAAAGAAGATCAGGGAGGTATTCGAGGAAGCCAAACGAATGGCACCGTGTCTAGTCTTTATCGACGAGATTGATGTTATTATGGGGAAGAGAGAAAGTGCTCAGAGGGAAATGGAGAAGCGCATTGTGGCTCAGATGCTCACATGCATGGACGATATGGCACTGGAAAAGACCGACGGAAAGCCAGTCATGATCATTGCAGCTACGAATCGACCGGACAGCTTGGACCCAGCTCTCCGAAGGGCAGGTAGATTCAACAAGGAGATCAATTTAGGCGTTCCGAATGAAGCAGCGCGCGAGCAAATCTTGAAAGCTCTTACTCGGAAGCTTACCTTGGCTGAAGACTTCAACTATCAGGCTTTGGCGAAATCGACACCCGGCTACGTTGGCGCAGACCTCAATGACCTCGTATCCGTTGCTGGTACTGAAGCTATGAAGCGCTTGCTAGCCATTATCAAGATGAGAGCTGCCGCGGATGAGAATCTCACCCTCGAGCCTGATCCTTCCAAACCGAAGCTCGCTGCCTTTCGAGCTCTAGGCCGTCACGCAGGTAATCCAGCCCCTATGGAGGATTTTGCCATCACTTATACCGATTTCTTGACTGCCCTTCCCAAAGTCCAACCCTCCGCAAAACGTGAGGGCTTCGCCACCATTCCCGACACTACGTGGGCACATATCGGAGCCCTCCATACAGTCCGCAAGCAGCTGGAAATGGCCATCGTCGAGCCTATCAAGCGTCCCCACGACTTCAAGCGCAAAGGTCTCACAGCACCCGCTGGCGTGTTGCTCCACGGTCCTCCTGGCTGTGGTAAAACCCTCTTGGCAAAGGCAGTAGCAAACGAGTCAAAGGCGAATTTCATCTCCATCAAAGGTCCCGAGCTCCTCAACAAGTACGTGGGCGAATCAGAGCGCGCTGTACGGCAGGTATTCGAGCGGGCAAGATCCTCAGTGCCCTGCATCCTCTTCTTCGACGAACTCGATGCCCTGGTTCCAAAACGAGACGATTCTCTCAGCGAATCGAGCAGCAGAGTGGTCAATACCCTCCTTACTGAGCTGGACGGCCTTTCAGACAGAGCCGGTATCTATGTCGTCGGCGCAACCAACCGTAGAGAGATAATCGACCCAGCTATCCTTCGTCCTGGCCGCCTGGGCACCTCTATCCTCATCGAGCTACCTACAGAAGATGAGCGCGTGGCTATATTGAAAGCCCTGTATAGGAAGGCCCTACCGTCTGCTACTAGTGCCGAAATCGATGCTTTGGAGAGCGTGGCACGTGATAAGCGCTGCGAAGGGTTTTCGGGTGCTGATTTAGGAAATCTGCGCCAGGTAGCAGCGGAGGCCTCCCTAGTACGTGAAGCATTAGAAGGTTGCGAATTGCCGATTGAGAGGGTCGATTGGGAGGTAGCGTTGAAGACGGTGAAGCCCAGCGTTAAGAAAAGGGGCGAAATTAGCAAATTTCTGGGCGTTTAGAATGTTCCACAGCTATTGAAACATTTAAAATCGTCGATTTTACCGTCTATCCTGCAATAATCGTGACTGCGTCTACCCTACCAGCTCAGTGAAGCCCGCCGAATCGATGCATATATCAGCGCATGAGCGTCAAAATGAGCACTTTATAATGTTCCACAGCTAGTAGAACATTTACAATGCACGTTTTCTCCATCATTCTTCAAAAAACAGACATCACTAAATATGACCCCACTGCAGAGTGATCTGCACCGTACAGCCGCCGCTCCGTCACAATTGTTGACCTTTGATAGCAAAAATCTGCTTTTTAAAATGTTCCACAGTCAGTAGAACAATCAAAAAGCGTGTTTCCACCGTTCGTTTACCGAAAAAAGTCGTCATTGGACTCGACCCTATTGCACAATGGTCTGCACTGTAGAGCCTCCGCTTCGTCAAAAATGTCGACGTATGAAGGTGAAAATGACCATATTAGGATGTCTCACAACCAGTAAAACAATCTTGGAGGACGTTTTTACCACCTATTCCTTGAAAAGTTGATGTTAGGCCTGCCCCAATTGCACCGTAGTGCACTCCGAGCCTGTTTGATTACCGACGTAGAAATGGAAAAAGGACCAATAAGACTGTCTCACAACCAGTAAAACATTTGCAGAGCATATTTTAGCCGTTGGTTTCCTACAAGCATAGATGGTGAGTTTGACCGTGTTGCGTCTCGGCGCCCTCTGATTCGTCTCAAACTACGGCGTGGGAGTGAAATGGACGACATCAAGATGTTCCACGGTCAGTGAAACACTCAAACGCCGCTACATTTCGCTATTTACTGCCAGCAGAAACATTATAGGATTTTTCAGTTCAGCTCTTCCAATCAGGTTGCTTCCTTGGGGATATAGACGGTTCTTGCCTTGAAGTCCCTAGTGCCTGCCCTGGGATTTCTTGCTATCGGACCTCCTTCAATAGCACCACGCCCCAACCCCAGTGAAAGCGAGCAAGGTCTTCAATTTTGATTCATCGCCTTGACAGTTTCCGCAGCCGGCAATTTGAAACCAAACACAAGGATAGTATTGAATGGCAGAGGGAAGGTGACATGAGTACTACCTTGGAATACGAATCCAAAAGCTACATTAATGTACCACTACAAGTGAGACATTTTCATGAAATATAGAATTCCAGTTAAACTTCACTACAGAAAATTAGTGGATGTCATGATGTTTAGACAGTTTGGTAGCGAAGTGCTGTGATGCTATCTAGCGTGTCCGCCCAAAGTCCAGTAACGTCACTACTAAATGCTCAATCAACGACCTCAAAATTGCGAAACGTATTATAATTGAGAAAAACAACTTCATTACAAGATGGGTGGCGTCGAGAAACCACGTGCTGAGGAAATGGCACCCCTTCACCCTCAGAATGAGAAGCATGAGATGGGCCGCTTTGAGGATCCAATTACAGAGGGAGTGATACCTCCTCACCCCCCAAAAGAGAGGTAAAGTCTACCTGCTTTGCGCAATATTCAACAGATCCTGACACCATGCTCTAGGACGAAATATTCTGGAATATCGAAACCTTGGTCGCCCTGGTGTGTCTGGATTCTTCGGATCGTACCCTTCACGTCCTGCTTTGCTGCAATGGAATGGGCAATGATTTCGGAACGCACAACGATGAGATGTGCGATGCGGATGAAGCCATACCGCACTCCCTAGATCTCATTTTCATCGATTTCATTATCGCCATGTTCTTCGCAAGCTATATTTACGGATATACACGTATTGTAACCCAGCCTGCACCGATTCGTTCGTTCGAGGATGGGGTGGATTATATCAATGACAACATCAAACGCTGGGTACTTTGGCCTGGCTGCGACGACAAAGATTTCAGAGATTTTACAGAATCTGAGAGCTTTTATAACAAACAAACGCGGGAAGACTTGGCAAAATACCTGCTGTTCCCAACTAGAGCTCACGGGTGGGAGTTTTCTGTGATAGAAAACTATTCCAAAACAATATTCTTCCTAATTTTCGTTGTCATAGAGACACAGGCTTCCTTTTGGATGTTTGGGTCATGTTCAGTTGCTGCATTGTTGGGTTCTGGCTTGATACCCTTGGTCATAATCATAGCAACCCCGTTCATAGGGAAAAGGTTGGGCTGGAGCATGAAGATGGGCGGACTTGCAAGGCAAATCAAGAAGCAGTGTATGCATGTGGACCCGGAGAAAGGAGAAACAGGTGGGAAGGAACGACTGGATTGGTGGGTAGGGGTCATTCTCAAGGAAGTTGCGGAGCAAGCGGCGCGGGAAGCATTCGAGGAGATCACCAAAGAAGATACTCCTTGTCATTGCCCAAAAGACGGGAGACGTAAGTCGATATAAGAGAGCTTTAAGGTCAAAAACTCTAAGATTCTTGTGTATTATGAGAAAATAAGCATCATAAAAGCTGCCACGTGCATCCAACACTTTAGACTTCAACAATATCCGCCTTCTTGTAATTCAAATAAGTGGTTTCCAACTCCTCGAAGGCGATTGGCTACTTAATGATGCCAAATACAATGAGAACCTCGAGGCTTGAGAACCGACCCAAAATTTGGAGCATTTTGGCTGAGCGCCGTGTAGTGAAAAGTAACTTGTTTCCGTCACTCGAAATTGATATTGTCGACACGAACTTTTCCCAACCAACTTCGATTAAGTGTATCACCAATGTTGCCGAAAGAGAAGAAGGAAGGGGAGCCTAGATGTGGAGGAAGCGCAGTTTTAAGGGAGTGGCTGGACGTTGCGGGGTAGAATATAGCTGTGATGGAATTTTGGGTATGGAAATAGAAACTGATAGGTGTATAAAATGTGATGCTGATCGATCGTTATACATAACACCTTTAAATGCTGAGTTGTGAGAAAGTGATCCATGCCTAAGTACAGGACTCTTCAAAATCCGACTGCGGGAAATACATACAACCTTTCTCTTTGAGCGAGGAATGATACAGTAAGTACTGTTGTCCAATTGAGTATGTGGAGTTCTTGCGTTTGCGAAACCCTAAAGGTTCGGAAAAGGCTAGCATAACAGCTTTGTCCTAGGCACCAAAGGTACACAAAGTGTTAAAAGGGGCACGGTGACTGAACGGTGACGAAAAGGGGTCGCTGCTGAATCAATTAGTTAACTCAAATCCTTCTGAATTGACAGGTCGAAATGAGGAATCACAGCTTATCCTTGCGAACCTTACGAAGCTTACGTCTGCCTCGATTGGCTGCGAGAACTGAGGAGCTAAAAGCGGGTCAAACGAATACTATCCCCGCCTGTATCGGTATGCTAGACAAGATGATCGAGCGAGCCAACCGGTGGACATCAATCTTCTGGGAAGAAATTTGTGCGTATAGACACGAGAAGGCAGACGGCCAGTCCGAGTGCACTAAAGCTCGCAAGACAAGGAGCGGAGCATTTATTAGACGGTCAAATATTGAGGTTATGCACAAATCTGTAAGGAATAAGGATGCCAACGGAAGTTCAATGTATGGGTATTTGCTCATTGCGTAGTGCTATGTTACATCTCTTCGTCTAGTCATCATGACCCAGCCCATCCTGCTTAGCAAACCTCCAACGCCCTGCAATGCACGATAAAAAATCTAGAGGAAATGCCATTTATTCTGCTTCGAGAAAAAAACCCCCAATGCAAAGAACATGGCGATTTTCAAGCAGTAGGCAAATAAATGTATCGGTCGGCAAAGCTCAAGGCCTTTGCGATGCAAGATTCTGGGGAAATCGACTCATCCGTCCAACAATGACAATGCAACGAAGGTTCAGTCTGAGTGCAGGCAAATCGCCAAAAGTTGCACCAACAGCAGGAGACGGAGTAATACCACAAACAGACACATAGGTTATGTGTGACGAACCCGAGAAACAAGCAGCACCATCGCATGCCAGAAATGAAACAAATGCAAGCATTTGCTTCAACAGACACAAGCAACACTACAACTTGAAGATGAGTCGTTGCACATTAGCCCATGGATTTCACAGAGCCATCGCTGTCAAGCAAACGCCCTCGCTCATGAAGTAATGAAGCGCCGAAAGACGCACGCCGGAGATTGGAGAGAGGAAGATAAGAAGTAGATATTGTAGGAAGTATCAGTTACCACCGCCCGATCCCTTCTTTATCTTCTTTTTCCTTCCCCTTGTTCCCCTTGGTTTTGGCTTTGCATCATTCTTCGCGACGTTGGGTGCCGCCTGTCTTGTGGGATACCGAGTTTGGGGGAGAGGCTTGTTCTTACTCGCCTGCTGGCCCTGAAAGCCCTGAAAGCCCTGACTAGGGGGTCCAACAGCCGGTAGCTGAGTTGGGTATTGGCCGCCTGAATTGTAAGTAGTATAGCCTACTGGTGGATGATACGAACCAGAACCGCCGGTAGGAGCTGGGTACGGCGGAGCATAGCTATCGCCATAAGCACTATCGAAGCCCATTCCGCCAGGTCTCCTTGAGCTGCTCCCATGGTTGGAAACGTCGTCCAATGGTGGGTAGTTGCCTCGGGCAGGCTCCCCAAAACGAATATTGCCCCGTTCAGCTGTGGCGTCTCTGATCTTTGGACGAATGAAGTCCTCTTCATCATCACTATCATCAACCGTGTATGGATCTCCTGCTCCTCCCATTCCTTTGATGTTGAATTGCTTTTTAGGCTTGGGCTTGGGGATGGAGTAGTCAATACCAGCAGACAATGCCCTAACATCGCTGGCTGGATCAAGATATTTCTGGACATTTGGCCGAGACCATGTT
Organism: Lachnellula suecica; assembly: GCA_007825345.1. Lineage (NCBI taxonomy): Eukaryota > Fungi > Ascomycota > Leotiomycetes > Helotiales > Lachnaceae > Lachnellula > Lachnellula suecica. The sequence continues at coordinate 19,262 of QGMK01000088.1, read as the reverse complement.
TCAATGCCTCCATTCAACCGACTTGTGCGAATTCCACATTCTGTACCATAGTGACCGGTGGCGCCACACGAATAACAGTGGACTGGAATATCCTGAACCTTTTTGACTTCATCACCAGCAGCATAGCTACGCCAAATGAAATGACAGGCAATCTCTAAGTGATCCTCTGACCCGCAGATATCGCAGGGAATGCCTTCGGATTTGCTGAGCGACAACTTTTCGGGGCATGAAGAAGTCGGATGTCCGACTTGACGACATTTACGACACCGCGCTGTGTTGGGGCATGTGAATTTTGAGTGGTCACCGTTCACGCCACAGAGTATGCATTCGAGGACAGGGCAAGCTTTTGACTCGTGGCCAATGCCTGCGCAAGCAAGACACCGAGCCGGCCCAGTGTTGAGCGAAGGAAAGTACTTCTGCTGAAGCGCCGCATCATCAACGAAATCAACATTTCTGACGGCAGATTTGCCCTTCCATCCACTCTCGGATGATGGGCTAGCGTCGCTCATCAGAGTATCATCGTCATTGAAAACTGGCAAATCTGTTCCAAATAAAGCTTTGATTTCTTTCTTCACTTCGTCAAGACGTTTGAAGTTCTGGGGCTGTGCCGTAGCGTGAAGGCGCTCGATCCCTCCAGACCGTAAGTGGCCGTAAAAATTGGTGACATATGCTTTGAAGAGCACATTTAGGTCCCCAGTCTTCAGCTTATCAACACTACTAAGATTTTCCTTCAAGAAGGCGAAGTTGAAGGTATCAAAGGAGAAATCCTGCACTATAATAGGGAAGCCTTTGCTGTCGAAAATTTCAAATAAGGTGAATATTCCAGCTTTTAACTTCAACGTGATCGGTTCATTTCTCGTTGTACGGGGGTAAAAAGTCTTGCCACCGGTAACTTTCTTCATCAAGTTTTCGTGAATCGTCAGCAACGGCCATCGACCAAACTCCGCAATTGCAGCGCTAACTTTATCGGTAGAATCGCGCAGTTTCTCTCTTTTGACATGTTGTTTATGAGTCGCAAGCGCTGACATGTACTCCTTCCTCTCACCAGGTGGGAGCTCTCTTACCCTCCACTTGGGAAGCTTTTGGAATACTGGAACGTCTTCCAATGTCGATGCTAGAGGCTCTGCATCATCATTTGTGGAGAGATTTTGGGCTCGTTCTTCAGCAGGTCGAAAGACTGGTTCCCGAGCTGCTACTTCGCCCAAGTGTGGACGTGGAGGCGCATTGATCAAGCGAGCAAGCTCCAGAGCTTTCGATACGGGCATTGCATCATGTTTATCCATAGTAGATATGGCTCTGTCCAGATATGGTGGCAAGTTTTTCTTGTCGAGATGTGAGTAGGCGCGCCTACAATACCGGCTGAACGCTTTTCTGAGTGTGGACATTGTTATACTCTCAGCCTTTGCTAGGTTGGCGTGAACGAACGTAGGCGCAAAAAGGTTGAACGTCAAGTCTTGTACATTGATCGGTTGGCCGTGAACTTGTCGCAAGAGCGGAATATCAAAATTAAGTGATCCTTGGATTAGGAAAAGTGGAGGTTTGATATTTTTGGCGTATAGAGTCTTGCCACTGTTTATAATGTCCGAGATTTCATTCAACGACTCCGGCAGGGGCCATGTTGCTTCGTTTTCAAGAACACGTTGTGCTTCGCTTGTCTTTTGCTGAATAGCTCGACCGCGAAGCTCGACCGCTTCTTCACGTCTAAACGCCTTTTTCTCACGTGAATTTCTTGCTGTGGACTTGCTGGTAGTTGAAACATCTGCTTGGGATATCGAGATGGTTTCTCCCTCTAAACCATCCATCGCATGGTCTTCGGACCCCCTATCGTTTGAGCTCTGGTTCCCAGATTCGTCTTGCAAACTTTCCTGCTCATCATTTCCCTGAAGTGCACTTGCAGGTATGTTTGATAGCGACTCGTATCCAATGCTTGCTTGTGGCTTTGTCAAGAGAGATTGATTTTTCGCAGCAAAGGAGGTTCGAAGTCCGCTTTGTACACCTCCGTTCCAACCAGACATGTTGGTGGTCTTCGCGTCGGATTGTGTCATTGAAGGTGTGGAATCAACGAAAGCAGGGACAGGTTCTTTGATTGCTCCGACTGCTGGTGATTGAATCGTAGGAATGCTTGGAGAATCGCCAGATCCACGAGCTTGTTGGTATTCACTTTCTTTGCTGACAGGTAAAAGTGATTCCCCTTCCATACTCCTCGAGGCCCCGGTCTGACTGGCTGGCAATGCATGGAGCACTTCAGCCTTCGGACTGGCCACCGAGGGACCCTGTCCAGGAGCGTCACTCATATCAACATTGGACTCGGAGGCCTGGAGGTTGCTATCTTGGCCACGAGCATCTAACAGAGGTCCGGCAGGTAGCAGTGAGGACGTCGTATTGATGACAATACTATCATCGACGCCTGTCACATCTGACGGCTCCTGTAACAATTTGGTTCGTTTCCGCGATCTCTGAACCTCCTCGTCTGAAGATCCGTTGTCCCTCACAGGCTCGTCATTGTGACGTTGAGTGGCGTCTTGAAGATCGCGTTTTCTCCCAGCCTCCACGGTCCTTGAATCGGCCGTCTCTTCGTCCATTGTGTCCATGCTTCGGCAAGAGGTAAAGGAATGTGAAAGGTTACGAGAGCGGCGGAATGGTAGAGGGAAGAGAGCGAGCCTACACAAGTTAGCGGGGGGATAATGGCGAGTCCTTTGCAGAGCTCAAATGCAATTGACTTCGCGTCAACGCGCGCTCAGTAGAATATTTTAGCTGCTGCCGATAATTCTCGCAAGCTGCCCCGTATCCCCGCAGCTTTGAGGGCTTTTGTGGGTTGTGCAGCACGGCGCAGTGCAGTGTTGTGGTGGTGAAGACTGCTGCACATGTGAGATGCTCGATGTATTAACGAAATATAATTTCTTGGTGTTGCTTTTTTGAGTCGGGACCGGCCCACGGCGAAATGACGAGGCGCTAAGAAACCCCCCCTGCAAAGCACCGTGTCCAAAGCAGAACAACCATGCCAGGCTTCTCAATTAAGGCGACCTCCAGCCGCACACGCCTTTTGCCGTCAGCCAGCATATTCGTCCCATGTATCGCGACATACTCCGCGTTTACCTCTCAAGCTGCCTGCCCGAGAGCTCTCTATAACTTTGGAAGCTGAGCCGCATCGTATCTGGGCATCTAGGTGAGCAGCAGCCTCCGCCCTCCGTCCCGAGCTCAGCAGTCTGGAACGCCGTCGTCCAGCTCGCAGAAGGGCAGGGAAGGCCAGTCCAGAACCGCCAAATACTCTACAAGGCCCGTTCGAAGGACACTGCTTCGATTTGAAAGTTACTGGTGCTGACGCTGGATATTGTCTCCTCTAGGATCATAGAAGCCTGCAGCAGACCGCCTACTCCTTAATTCCTCACCACCCGAATACCCGACATAGACACTCCTCTGAGCATCACAAACCCCTCTGCTCTCCCCGAACACCGCCAAACTGTCTTCCCCACTCCTCCTCCCTCGCACCGTCTCCTACGACGCAGGCTCCAATCCTCCCCGTCCGAGCGGCCCGTATCGAACGATGAGTGGTGAGCAGAAGACTGGGAGGCGGCGGCGGTCGAGCAGTTTGCTATACCAGGAACCGCCGGAGACTATAGAGCATATGAGTGATCAGGCTGCATTGCCCAATCTAAATGCAGACTGGGTGAACGCGAAAGGTCAGCAGCTACTCCCCGAGGCAGATTGGTTCAGTGTGGAATTGCCGAAGTTGATGCTACGGCAGCATTTGAAGCTTCCAAAATATTGGATGGGTGGAAGAGTTCTTTGCAACACTTTTGCTGACATATTTTACTCTCAAAGGTGCCTGGACGATACATTTAGTGTTGATCGCGTGCCTCAAGATACTTTTTGACATAATCCCAGGGGTCTCCCAGGAGACGTCTTGGACCCTGACGAACATTTCCTACATGTTTGGATCATTTCTAATGTTCCATTGGGTTCGCGGCGTGCCCTTCGAGTTTAACGCTGGCGCTTACGACAACCTGAATATGTGGGAACAAATTGACAATGGGGCTCAATATACGCCTGCGAAGAAGTTCCTCCTCAGTGTACCAATCGTTTTGTTTTTGTTGAGCACCCATTATACGCACTACGACCTGACGTACTTTACCATCAATTTTCTGGCTGTCCTTGGAGTGGTGATACCCAAGCTACCCTACGTAGGTCTACCCTCAAAGGACTTTTCGCACGGGCCGTGGCTAACACTATTATCCAGAGCCACCGAACTCGGGTGGGCTTATTTTCTGGTGGTCCAGAAGATAGATAACGTATGGCTGAATTCTTGCATGGCGTTTGTACGATATCTTTGGGGTTGTCTGTTCGGAAGGATAACAAAAATACACGCTTGCAGCAACTGCATAAAAGATGTATTTAAGAGGAAAAGGAGTTACTGAATCTTGGCTACAAAATATGTCAACATGTTCCTATGCGGCTTTCACCTTTCCACAATATACTCCAAAGTTATCAAGGTAAGTGTTGACCCCGCCGGTTTAGTATGGATCGAAATGGTATAGTAGGAGACTAGTTGAGATATGACAGCGGCAATAATTCCTCCACCACGCCTTATCTGTTGACGGAAGAGGATAAAGAATTTTTTTGGGTGCCATATTCGCTTGATGTAATGCAAAAGTATTTAATACTTACTTTTCTTCTCCCTTCTTCTTTTTCCCCCTTCCATCCTTCAACGCAAAATATCACCACACTCGTTTCATCTTGCACAGATCTACCCATTTTCAAAATGCAGTTCACTAAATTCATCGCCGCCGCAGTCCTTGCGGCCACCGTCAGTGCCAACACCAACGTGACCTCGGTCACCGAGCATGTTACTGAGATCGTCACCGACTGCCCAACCCCCACCGTCATCTCCCACGGCCAAAAGACCTATACCGTCACTGCCTCCACCAAGCTCACCATGCCCTGCCCCGAGACCTGCACCGTCAGCTACAAATCCACCCAATCTGCTCACCCCGTTGTCAGTGCCGTAAGTAGCATTGAAACGTCCTGAGACTGGAAGTACGCTAATCGAAGAGCAGGCTCCTCCTAAGTACTACAACAATAGCACTGCCCCGTGGAAGAACGGTACTGCTGGCTACTGGAGCAACACCACCACCACTGTGGCCACTGTCGCTACTATAGGATGCCCATCTGGCTCCGCATGCCCCAAGGCCACCAACGGTGCCTCCAACGGTACTTCCAACGGTGCCAGCAACGGCGCCAACAAGGGATCATCTGGGTCTACCAACGGCCCCGCCACTGTCGGCGAGTCCTCTGCAGTTGGCGGCGTCGAGGCCGGTGCCGCTGCTATCGTCGCTGCTGTCTTCGCTCTTGCTCTGTAAATGGACCACATCATCAAGGCCCGTCTTCATCGCGGCTACGTTTTGTGTCACATATAGAATTAGGAGTACGGACATCTTGAAAGAGACAGGCGCACGGAGTTTATAGACAGCATGTTGATCGAATAGGGAAAGGAGTTGATAAAGGAATGAAGCTTTCAATTCGTCTAATGCTGTCGTAATAAGGATAGTTAGATGTTTTGAAGAATATTTGCAATAAGATGGTATCTACCTTTCTATCAAACCTCTTAAAGTGCACAGTGATATAAATCTGGGTATTGAACCTTGGTTTGTGGGTTGGACTTAGGTAGCTTCCGGCATAGTTAGGGTCCGTACCTAGGTCAATTTCACATTTCCGGTGTGATCACGTGCCACGCCCCCCTTTCTCACATGTCTTGGCGTGATATTTCCAGCTATAACTGCGGTACACTAGGTTCCACCCAGACTTTGTAGTAGATTGTGCATTGTCGTTTATAAATGACATTGAATAGGAGACAACGAAAGAAAACGGGGCAATATACAACGAAGTGCCAACAAGAACGGCTAATATTGCCGACTAGAGCTGTTGCTTCACGGAACGACCGAACCAAGGGAGGCAAGCATTAAAAGCTACGGGGAAAAGTTATGGACTAGGACTGCTGCCTTTGAAGACTGCCAAAACGATCAAGTAAGACCAGACTTCTAAGCCCAACCAGCCAGACTTGGCGGCCGGAGCTGTACTCCGCAGCATTACCAAAGCTGGAGAAGAAACGCACCGAACGTGACCGAAGAAGCCAAACCTGACAGAAGTGAATTGAATCGTAGAGGTTATAGAGCTGACGTAGATGAGTTGCACAGGTTGGGGGAAAATATAGTCACGAATGCTTCGGTTGGGGCAGAGCGTTCGTTGGGCACTTACTTTTGCAATAGAAGTGGAAAACACGCACAGCTAAAATATGTCCCAATTGAGAAGCTGCGCTAGATATAAAGCTTGTCCAAGCTTTGTAAGTGCTCTCAAGGCTCAAGCACTGCAGGTTCTTAGCCCGCAACAGCGTGTAAGTGTTGACTTCGAGGGGCCTTCACTGTTTTGATCACAACCAAGAGTCTGTTGCCAGTTGTATAAGAGTAATTGGTTTCCCAATGGATGGACTTCCAGAGAACGGGAGGTACAGCTCGCTGGTGAATGTAGCCAGACGCAGTGGGAGTGGGTGCGGCGGGCGCTCTTGTCCATCCACAACTCCAATTCACCCTCGACCAAGATTTTCCCCCCTATTCACCTGTGATTAGATCCTAGTGTCCACGCTAGCAGTCGCACTAGCAACCTCGCTTGGCTTGCGCGGCTCCAAATATTTTGAGTCAATAGGAATCTAAGATCCGCCCTCAGATAATATCGATCCCTTCATCTACAACCTCAACACAAAAAATCCACCTCGCCAAAAACTTTGCAAAACCGTTGCGCAAGCACCTGAGAGCACTTCCACAGCCTGTACCTTCATACAGCACCCTCTCACCCCACCAAAAACCGACTTGCGCAATCACGACTTTTGCGATCATGAGCGACTCCACCATGACCGGCTCCGATGTCAAGTCGAGCACCCCTGACACCCCTGCACAAAATACCCGCGCCTCCTCTCACCGACAAGCACAAGACACTGTGATGAGCGGCTCAGACTCCAACATGAGCACCTCATCCAGCAAGCGTGAGAGCGACGCAGACCCCGAGAGCGCCGAGAGCGTCTCCTCTCGAACCCGCAAGCGGCCATGCTGTGCCACCAAGCCTCGCGACATCAACGATCTCGGCATGAGCGCTGCCTTTGTCAAGAGCAAGCAGACTGCGCAAAAGAAAGCCCGAGGCATCGCTGCACGCCATCGTGAGCAAGCCGCGAACGCCAAGAAGTCCCAGACCCCTTCTCATGGAATGAAGACTCGCTCGGCAATCACTCAAGCTCAAGCTCAAGACTTGGGAAACTTTGGCATCGAAATCCTGCACCTGTGCTGCGAGCACACGCTGGAAGTTGCAAAGTACCCCAAGATGTCTGTGCACATGACTGCGGAATTCACGCAGAAGACCCCTGATGGTCCTATGCGCCGTTACGTCTTGAACCCACGCTGGTGCAATGAATGCGCCAAGTCGCGGAGAGTGATAATCCAGCAGAACTACACCGCGCGCCTCAGCCTGCCAAGACCGACTGACCCCGAGGAGTTGGCCAAGTTCACAATCAGCCAGAAGCACACCCTGGGCGTCAGAGATGGCCGCATGTACGCTCAGTTCAGACCTCTCGAGCGGCTCTTGAAGGAGGCCGCGGTCGAGGTCGAAACTAAAGCCATAGATGAACTTCTTGAGGGTATGGGCTGGATGGGCATTAAGGAGTCTTCTCAAGACGATGATGATTTGGCGAATCTGATGAAGAAGTCAAAGATTGAGGTTGACCTTATTGACGAGGCGTTGGAGGAGGGTTGGGGAGAAAATGAGGCATATGAGCAGGGCCGGAAGGAAGGAATAAGCGAGCAGGCTCTGGCGGAGAAGAAAGCACTTGCTGTTCAGGATCCGAAGGAGAGGAGGATGAGGTTAATGAATACTCTGTTATAGCTTGAGGAATGTCCACTTCATGTCCTATGCAAACCTTGTACAGACAGCGTGAGGACTCTCAATGTGAACGGATGTGGCGGATGGCTTGGTACTGTAGATACCGGAGTGGAGGAAACTGTAAATAGCGAACGAAATGAGACATGAGTTTCACCAACTGACTGACCCAAATCATGACCAAGGTAAGTATAGTGTACCGTGAACTGTGCAATGTGACGTGAAATCTTCGACGTAAAACGTGCAATGTGAAATGTTCTCCAACCCCACTGGTCTAAGCCTGTGAAGGTAAGATTTCCAATCCACCGGATGCTTCTTGTTGAAGTAAGAGCACGGGGCATTGCTGAGCATACCTCTTGCCTCTGACCTTGCCCCTACAATCTCAAAAATTCCAAGCGAGTGGATATTTTTGGTATAGTGGGAATGTTCCACGGCTTGTAGCAGATTCAAATCACCATCACATCGGCAAAGTGAGAAGAAAAAACTAGAAAGGTGTCATAGGGGTCAAAGCTCAGGTAGTCTGTACGCTGAGCAATGCCGCGTAGTCTTAACATGCAGCATACTTGCGACAAGTTTTCAGCAACTATGGTGTACTTTCCTGATGTATTCAACGTCATCGACATATCCGGTAGTAGTACTGCCAGAGAGGCAAGCGCAAAGGGGACAGAGCTTCCAAATTTGGTCATGCGCTCCGAGACATTCAGAAGACAAGGGCAATTTGCCTCGAGCAAATCGGGGCTTTGATTCAACAAGTATCTACTGCAGGCATAAACTCTACGAAAAAGCGCGCTATATCAAGATTTCTAAGTCCAACCCTTACTGGCCCGACAAAATTCGACTTCACTAGTCGAGGACCAGCAGTTCGGCTGTCAACAATATGACAATTGGCTTTCGACAACAAACAAGCCAGTAAGCATTCGGAATAAGATATGCCGTAGATGGAGAGCAAAAGAACCCCCAAGCCGGAAACAAGAAAAAAACCAAGTAGTGCGATTCACAGCTCCAAATCCGGATCAGGCTGCCCTCCCGACGTCAACCTGACATGTTTTGCCTCAAGCTGCATTTTTGTAAAATCTTGTGACTAGATCTTTGAACAACGAAATGGTATTGACACAGTCGTAGAGCTATTTACGGGTAAGAATATTGAAGATGACCCACTGACGGATGAGCTTGTGAACTCTCTGCAATATACTGCACTTGCTTATCAACCAGATGCACCTGAAGATCTTGTGGAATTGCAAAATCTGATGCAGACTATTTCTCTGCAAGACGACAAAACACTGACTGGCTATGATCTAGCTTTGAAATACAAGGAGGGCTAAATGGAAGGGCTGCACTTCCAACGGAGACTGGAAAGGGAAAACATGCATGAGGTCTATCAACTGAACAGGAGGAGGCTTTGGCTAAAACGGTGGCGGTCAAGATACAACATGCCCAACGCTGGCAGCCGTGAAGGAGTTTATCGGTAGCGCAGAGTATGATCATTGAATGAGACCATTTCTAGTTCTCAGATACGAAAACATTGGCAGTAACGGGCAATTTCCTATGGACCAATGGTAACCTGCTGAGCAACTACTATACTGCCAACGACTCGTGACAAGTGCGCCATACACTAAAACTTCGGAACAAAAAAAGTTGAGACTGCAATTGGCAATAGCTTCCGGAAAACTTATCTTTTCATACTGTAAACTTTCACAAAGTTCGCACGCGGTGATTCAAGAACGAGAACAAGAGCATCTTCCACACAAATTGTTTGCTTCGACATCTTAAAAGTGACGTGTAACAGAGATGTCATGAAGACTTCCCAAAGCGATCGAACATGACTACATGTGACCTCTCCAAGGGAAAGCTCCCGACCCGCTACCACGCAGGTTACCGCCGTGGAACAAGATCTTGGGAACCCAGAAAATTCAATCTTGCAGCTTGCGATTGCGATTGCCGCGTTGGGCCCACGCCGATGAAACGACAGGAATTGACAGAACTTGTGGAAAATGGGATGTTGTTCGAAAGATGGAGCCTACTGTTGAAAATTTGAAGGGACGTGCGCCTCACTACTCCACGTGCATCTCGAAGTTCGGATTGTTCGTCCCCAAAATGGCTTTGACGGCGGATAAATGAACCCATCGATCGTTTTTATCACCCAGGCAGATTTTGATACCGACGGTGCTGCACACAGAGGTGCAAGAGGGGGAGGGGTGGAATATCGCGGAGGTCCTGGCAAATGTTTGGTCTGGGAGCCAATAGACATGAATGCAGCTTACAGCTCGATCTTCTCGCTGCCCACATCCGGAAGCCAGCTTCGAAGGGCATTGGTGGTGTCGTGCAGCAGTGCAACCCCTCCTTCAACAGATGCCTGCTCCATTTCTTGAAACAGATTTTTTGCCGGCCGTTGCGGACTTATCAATCGCTGTGCCTGAGCTGAAAGGCCAAATGCAGCGTAGTTACTGCTTACTTGGTGTAAGAATAGACGGCTGCAGCACACACACCTTGCTGTGCGACTGTGGCGAAGGCATTGCACTTCCGGTGCTGCATATCCGAAGTAGTATCCTACGATGTTATATTGGACGAGTTGGCAAATGTGTATTTTCTACACCGGAAGAGTAGCTGTTTTGCAAATACAAAGTCCCACACCACAGTTGTAATTTTTTGAAAGTTTTCAAAAAGTACCAAACCAATTCCTTGGGAATTGATCTTTTCTTCGAATTTCCCAAATTGGGGTTTGATACCAAAAACGGCAGTTGTGTTTTTGGCCACCCGGATGCCTTCTCGCGCAGCACAGGTTGGGCCATGGATTGACTGACTGCCTGCCTCAGCCTGACCTCAACTGCGCTGTCATGCTCATGTAACCCATCCGGTGTCCGAAGAAAACGGAAGGCCCATTTTCGGACTCTCATCGATTGTTTTGCGGCAGAGCTATTTAGATGGCGCAAGTAGTGCTCACACAACCGGCTAGGGCCGTGAGATCTCAAGATTGAGTTTGACCCTATTTGAGAGGCCGGGAGCCCAACGCGGAGGCAGAGAAGCCATGGACAAGTACAGAATAGCTGGCGAACAGATCTCTGGCCACCTGGGCAAGGTGCTCGACGATCCAGCACTGGCCGGCACTGCAGCGACTACTGCAATCGATAGCCGTTGCTGTTTCGTGATACTCGACTGCAAGGTGACCAGACCATTGGAACGAAGCTGCCCAACTTGCCATATTTGACGTTCCCCGGAGGTTTAATGACGCACCGTTGCGAGGGTCAGGGTGACATACTATTATATACTACTATAGTATGGGAACTACAGCTGTTTGTTAGATGAATCGATGGCGTCCAAACCTCACAGGCTATTTTGCCGTGGTGCAGGAATTATTGGCTTTTTATGATCTTCACAGGGGCTCCACGAGAGCAGCCAGCCTAAGCCAGCCACCAGACTATCTTGTCTGTCATGACTCCGGAGAAGTGCGGCAACTGCCGAGTGACAATTGGGATCTTTGCTAGATTTCTGAAACTTGTTACGGTACTTGCCTTCTGCTCGCGTGTTTGATTGATGCCATGACTCGTAAAGTATAGTATTACCATACAGCCCGAAGAAGAACCTAAACATGTACAAGTATCTATTTGGGGAGGGAATTGGAACTGTGAAACATTATTCATAGGGGCGTATTGAAGATAAAGGGGGCTGGCGCAGGGGTTAGAACATCGTGGGCTTCTAGAAAACAAGTGGCTCCGTGGTTCTCCACTGATTCGTTGCATCGGTTCCCTCCCCAGGCTGCCCCTCGGTCGACGGTCCCTGCCCCTTTCCTGAAGCAGGAGGACGGAGCTTGACCTGACAAACTAGGCCTAACCCTTCAGCCGTCCGGTATACTAATACTAATCATGTACAGTAGAGCTGCAAACAGGCGTTACGGCTCGAGGGCGAGGACGGTAAAGTATCTAGTAACTTACCTACAGTAGATGGTTTGCTAACTTGTAAGCTCTGCAGCTCTGCAGAACGCAGCGTGCGTGCCAGCCTCCATCATTATTATCGATGCGGATGAGATCCATGCTGATCAATCATCACTGAAGCTTCGTGTCAAAGCCACCCTGGCATGCTCCTGCACCGTGCTGGTGCTGAACGCTCTGGTGCTGGTGCTGGTGCTGGATGAATTATTGAAAGGTGAGGCTTTTCAGTTGCTTCCCGCTCCCGCTCTGACCCATCCTGCTCCGGTCCCATCAACTCTAATTTTCTTTTCTTTTGCTCCCTTTCTTTTTCTTCAGCTCTCCCAGCTCTCCATCTCGTTTCTTTTCCCCACGGCGGGAGACACGGGACGCAAACCTCAAACCCATCATATTCTCCGGATCGCGCGATTGTCCACCCCCTACCCCTGTCTTGGGTCGTCTGAAGCGAAGGTTTGGGCTTCAGGGGTCTTCATTCAATTCGGCCTTTCGATATTATCCAGGAGACCGGCACCAGCACCAGCACCCAGCCCCAACCTTCCTTTGTGCTACTGGAAGCGTGGAAATACTCCCAAATCCGACAATTCAATAAACTCCACGACATCCGGCGTCGTCTGACTCTCTACGACTCTCTACGGTTACAAACTGCCACGCCGCCTGCCCGCCTTACTGTACGGCTTGAATCTGACAGCGGCTGGGCGATTATCGCATCGCACCGCACTGCATCACGGCCTCCGATTTCTCTGTCGTGCCCCGTTGCACCTGCTCCAGCCTCGAGGGAGCGTTTCTCGTGATCGGTTTTTTGTGGAGGTGAAGCTTTTGAGGTACGTCTGGCCTGCTGCGACCGTGTTTCATCGTCAAGACCTGCAATATTTGAGAATCACCCGGCCTGGTGGCCCCAGATCGGCCTTATCGTCGAACATTTTTTAATTCTTCACCACGATCCTTCCACATGGCAGCCTCGCATTGCGCATCAAGTGGCACAATATTTTCCAGTGGGACAGCATCCTTCCTTCAAGAACCGGGTTCGTTCGTCTTGCGAATTCAATGCATTGATGACGGCCGGTGATCTTACAACAGCCACCCACCTCCGATTGCCCCATCTGCGTGTGTTTCCTCCACGGGATTTATGGTGTACAAAAACTAATCAGATTCTGGAATATAGACCGCCCAGAAAGTGAATTGCGTTCCAAATCCGATTCTCAAACCCTGTTTTCACGATCTTCGCCTTGTTCTACTCAAACAAACGACCAGGCTCTGGAGCCATTCACAAACAACGGAAGAGGCGAGGCTGTTGGGTACAATTTGCATGCCGGAACATCATCAATGAATACAGAAATAATGGCGCCTCCGGAATTGGTCGTCCAGACGCGGACAAAACGATCTAATAGCATTTCCAGCGACAGACCTTCCGCTAATGGATATGGAGGCTTACTTTCACCTCCTTTGATCATTTCGCCAGAGCCGAGTTTTATTGCAGCTTCTGCGGCCTCACAGATCGTGACTAACGATCATGACAGCCGGTCCGACAGCTGGTTTGATCAACTCGGAATTGAGCCTTCGGGGGAGACTGCACTGGTTATGCCCGCTGCCTTGAAGCTGGTGAACCGATTCTTAGATCAACTATTATTCAATTTTCTCTCCATTTCAAAATCGACATCACTCGCGGCACTTCGACCAGCTGTTACTGAGGTTCTCAAACCAAAACTTGCCAGAGATGCCATCAACGGGGCCGAACAGGAATTGCACGAGTACTTGGGCGGTGGAGATGATGAGGAGCTGATGGCGTTTCACAATGGATTGGAGTCAAGCGGTGACTGGGATCTGGAATTGATATGGAAGCGCACGCGCCTGCGGTGTATGGTTTATTCGTCTCTAGGCGACATGGAGGAGGAAGACGAGGATGAGTGGACCGAGAGGGAGCATCTGGAAGACACTTATGGCTCTGGCCCAGGTGTTGTTTCCCCCGCAGTTGCTATCTTTCTCACTTCGATCTTGGAATTTATGGGCGAGCAAGTTTTGGTGGTAGCTGGCCAGACGGCGTATCAGAGATTAAAGGCGAAACTTGAAAAAGACGCCAAAGAGGGCACCAGCCTACCCGTGGACATTGCAGAACGGGTTGTCGTGGACGAGAATGATACTGAAAGGGTTACTCTTGACAGGACTCTTGGGCGGCTTTGGAGAGGCTGGAAGAAGCGCGTACGATCACCTACGACGTCCATTTCAATGGCTCGCTCTTTTTCGCGAGAAAATTTACAACCGGGGTCCAGCCGGGCAGCTAGTGTCATGGCCGACGATGATGTGGAAGGGGATATGCGGAGAAAATCCCTCGCTGCTGTTCTTGCCGAGTATGAGGTTGCAGCAGGCATTCCTCTTCCAATGTCAGCCGACGATGTTAGAGAGATTGAAATTCCAGGCCTTGCTCTCAAAAGTGACGATGAAGAAGACGAAGACGATAACAGCGACAACGATTTCCTCATGGCTCGTCCAAAGAGCTTCATAGATTACAGTCACAAAAGCCTGCAACCTGTAACTCCAACTTCACCCCCCGGACCTCCATTTTTGACTCCGGCGACAAGAAAAAGATCGCATTCTCATCCTACACCGACAACCTCGCCATACTCGTTCTTCAAGCGTCAGAAAGCATCATCGGAAGCGGGAGATGAAGGCATGGATGTGGACCCAATGGCCTCTGGATTGAGGGTAGACGAGCCCGCACAAGTGGAAGGAGAGGAAGAGACTCGGGAAGAAAGCCAAGAAGAATCGAACGGTATTTTAGCTGGCATTGTCTCAGGGGCAGCCGCTGTTGCAGGCATTGCTGCCATTGCCACCGGCAAAGCTCCCCAGACTGAACTTGACACTAAGTCAGAAGTTGACGCAGAGGAAGATCTCGTCGAAGAGCCTCAAATCATGACATCTTCCCGTGTATCAATTGGTAGCCGCAACTCCATTGACTATACAGGCGCAGGCCTCTCGAGACACTCGAGCTCTACATCTCACAGGGTTGCGTCACCTCGACTCATTGACGTCGCATCACCAAGAAGCCCTTCTGTCCACTCTCTTTCACGAGCTGGCTCAGTACGTGAAAGAGGTGGCTCAGTAGATGCAAGCGACTATTTGTCTGGCCGACCTGTGATCAATTCTAGACCCATTAGCGCCGTATCTCCACTTTCAGATACGGAGACACCTCGAGTTGCAAGTCCAGTTTCTCGACTACCCAATTCCAGTCCCTTGAGCCGAGTGGGCTCGGCCTCATTGCACACAAGGCACAGTGCTGGCGAATCGATATCAGAGGTCGATGAGCCATATGAGCCAGAATCGGCCCCTATAACAGCCATACCATCAGATCTTGCTGCTGCTATGCAAGGCGTTGACTTCTATCCGAGCACAGCAGCACCTCAGTTTCCGTCGAAAGAAGTTGAAGCACCACAGCCACCTCCCGCACCCGCACCTGCACCTGCAGCATTTGTGCTCTCTGCAGCTCCTCCCGCTCGCCATCCCCGAGATCCCAACCTGGCCCGTCAAAACCAAGTTAATCAAGTCAGTCAGCCAAACGGACGCTTGGGAATAGTCTCTAGAACGCCTGGTGTCGAAAATGGTGTACCTCCGCTCACCCCTCTTCGTGAACTGATGGAAGTGGCAGCCGATACCTCGGATGAAGCCAGTTCCATTGCTCCAAGCATTTCCGATTATGGCCATTCTCGTGATCTTTCCGGGTCTATATCCACGTTGCCGTACACACAAAGAGTTGGAGAGCAACAGAGATCAGCGCGAGGCCAGCCCATCAACACCAACCGCAACTCGCCGCCACGGCTGGCAAGAGAAGATTCGGTGCAAAAGGGCACCGATTTTTCAAATGGCTCGCGTTCTATTCATACTTCAGGATCTGCCTCGTCATCCCAGAAGATAAAGGCCATACGCACCTCTGAAGAAAGCTCGCCGAGTGTAGTTGAGGACAAGGGCGAGAGTTTTGAGCAGCTCATCAAGAGCGATCAGACAATTCAGTACACTCTGACCCCCGAGAACATGCGCAATATTGAGGTAAATGCACCTGCTGAAATGAAATATATGCAAAGGCTTATGACTTCACAGGCTCCAGAAAGTGCCCGTCTCCCTGTTTTCGACCAAAGACCACCGACCGGCCGATCGCATTCCTCATCGGTCACCAAGTTTGCGGCCCTCCGTTCGAATCCCCCCATGGAGGTTCCCAGGTCTCCCATCTCTCCAAAATCTCCTAAGTTCCCTACACTGGTCTCCCCTTACGTCCCTCCTGCCCCAGCTTCGAACAAATCCTCGGGATCAAGACTACGTCCAAATGCGCCACAAGCTCGCGATGCCCGAGTTGACAGAGATTCCACCGGGGACTTTGCTGATTTCATCAGAAGCACAGGTATGCCATGAATTTCTTGAATGCAATATGCATATCTCAAGATTTTTAATTTACTTATGCTAACTAAATGATTGCAATAGGCCCTGCAAATTCTTACGAACCAATTCCTCCGCGGGCAGTACAGCAACATCGTGGGACAAATGGTACGGCTCGAAATTTTAGTGGAAGTACTCCACGTGTTGGGACCGCTACTACACTTCCCAAACGCTCCGAGTCATTAGCTGGTCGGACTAAACTCCAGGCTCGTGATCCTGTGGTTCAGGGTGGTGATAGCATTAGTGATTTGATCGATTTCGTTCGCTCTGGCCCTCAACTTGACAAAGATAGCCATCGAATCCCTCGTACGGTAGCGCCTTTCAGAACTACCATGGATTCGGACCAGATGGCCGGAGCGGTGGGCGGCAAGGCTATTGATGCCGCGCTCCCAGATTCAAGATATAGTGGATCTATTAACAGCTCTGTTAACTCACAAAGCGCTTTGCTCAACCACTCTTCGAAAACCAAGCCACTGCCTAATTTCGAAGAGGAGGATATGATGCCAAAGCGAAAGACCCGCAGGGTTCGGGACCCCTATGCCATCGACTTTTCTGATGAGGAAGATGAATTGGAGGCCACCCCAAGGGCCAAGCCAGCTCAAGAGGAGAGTTTAGCTGATTTCCTCCGCAATGTTACACCTCCGGATGAGCCTACAACAACATCAGTGTTTGATTCTGTCCCGAAGCCATATGGCAAGAACGGCATTAAAAAGAAGTCCAGCACTCCTAGCTTAATGTCTCGATTTGGCCGCAAAGAATCAATAAGCCAGATACCACCAAAACCGAGAACTTCTGGCCAAGACAGCACAGCGCCGCCTGTCAGGAAACCTTCCTATACTCCTATTGCGGCTAAGTTCAGCACTACCTCTATACCGTCAACGACCAAGGAGATCAGCGGCGACAACTACTCGTCGCAAGTCGATTCCGCCAGGAGTAGGACGCCACGGAAGAACTACCAGCCTCGAGAAGCGGTGCTCCCTTCAAGAAGCAGAACAGACGACCTTGCGGACTTCCTGATGAGCAGCGAGCCTCCAAGGCAATCCCAGCCGCAAACCTTCTCGCCTACTCTACAAAAAGAGGAAGCGAACGCCTTCCAGAGAATGTTCGGCCGGAAAAAGGTCCACTGATCTCATCTCTCACGATTTTATATTACTTTGACATACTCTTTTACTTCTTTTTACATGCATTACAATTTTGGGTTTTAGCTCTAACAACGGGGGATTTATGACACGAACATCTGCTATGGTACTTTGGAATTCCTGCTCTTCCTTTTATCAATCTGGATTTCGAAGCGTTATTGCGCGCTGTGCCATCATTGTTATTTTAGATACCACAATATGCGATTCGCATTTTGATGCTGATTTGCGAGTGATGAGGCATTCTGATTTTCGAAAGTGTCTTTGGGCACAATATGACTTACTAGAGGCGTACATAAAAAGAACATATCCAATAAAATTTATGACATAATACTGCTTATTCTGTTTGTAGGAGAATGATTGGGCAGGAAGTCCAGGTGGTCTACTCGACTGACGTAAAATCAGGGAACAGCGTTGGTTGCACGTGATGCTGCCTAGAGTTCGTGTTTCTTTCGCGCCACTCTTTACGTCAAGCCATAAAACATGTTCCTGCTCTCCTTCTCATCATTTCATTATCCTATTCTATCAAACTCCAAAAACAAAATGGGAGGTTGGGATATCAGCTGCGCGTTTTGCGGAGCATCATTCTATTCCCATAGCGGAAACGGAGAAGATGAATATGGATACGACCCAGGCGTGATTTCCGAAGAAGGTTAGGAGTCCCAAGAAACCGAAAATAGGTAAATAACTGATGGGTTTGGTAGATCTGAAGTGGCTTGAGGAGGTCCGAGTCATTGGGTTTAATCCCGATAGTCTTAGTGTTAAGAAGTCCGTTTGTATTTCTGTCTTGAGAGCAGGTTGATTAATGAGTTTCGTCAGATGCTTCGTTACTGGCGTGGGCGACGGGAGGGGGCAACAATATGTAGGTTGAGGCGGGGGATTTATTTGCGTTGTTAATGATTCTCGACAGGGGAGCGTGGACTGTGCAATTGGAGACGATGAAAACGTGCCTCGAGAAAGCACGTCCAGTCTTCCTACTGAGACGAGCTACTTTACTGTGTAAGTCTCTGCTCATATCTCCACATTACTCGAAGTTGAGATAGGCGCTCTAGGTACTTCAACGAAGATCCCACCTGGAGCTTCGCGGCTCCGTTCCACATGCCCTGTTTCCAAGTCTTTGCGCAGACTTTGAGATACCTGCGCTCCGGACGAGTTGCTGGGGTCGCGAATGTGAAGGGGGTTAGCAAGGAGGTGCTGCGGGGGGCGATGGTTGAGTGTCATGAGGAGACGTGGGATCATTGCTTGCAATTGGATTATGGGGAGCTGAATGAACTTGCTCGTGAGCAGTATTGGCATTGTGGAAAGGGCTATGAGGTAAGTCTTTCCATTCCATCTCTATATGGTAATCTATGACTAACTTAAACTATCTAGGCATGGGTCTCCAACCCCGTCCAAAGCACTCAGATCTCCCAATACATGGAGAACCTCAAAACCGCCCCTACCTCGATACAACCAAGCCCCAGAGCTGCCCCGGACTCTGTCAGACGCCACCAAGGTGGTGGCCCTTTTGCTAGCCTACCCGGCGAGCTCACCTGCGAGATCCTCCTCTGCCTCCCCCACAGCGCCCTGCAATCCCTCGCGCTCTCGGGTATCCTGTCCCTGCACCTCCCGCACTTCCAGTCTTTCTGGAAACGCAAGCTCTTCCTCGACATGCCCTTCCTGTGGGACTTTCCGTCGCCCGACTCGCCGCGGGATTGGTTCGCCACGTACAGAGAGCTGCGTCGACTGTGCTTTGGCTCGATGACTGAGAAGGGGGCGGGCTTAGTGCTTGGATTGGCGAATAGGAGGCGTGTGTGGACGGCTTGTGAGAAACTTGCTAGGGTGTATTTGGAGTCGGAGGATGAGGATGGGGAGGTGTTGGGTG
>QGMK01000087.1:0-45863 GCA_007825345.1 Lachnellula suecica | reverse complement strand
CTTCACATAGCCCCTTCAACCCCCACTGCCTCGCCTTCTCCACCCCCACCACAGCCCTCGTCAAAATCGCCGAATCCACAACCTTCAAGTGAACCATCCGCAACACCTCCAAATCATACTGTAGCGAATGACCTACAATCACCGTCTGGGCATCAACAACCTTCCACAGCTCCGCCCGCGCCTCTTGCCATCCATCAAGTGCATCTGCTGTCTTCATGGCTTTCGCCGTGATGCCGTGGATTGGGGATCGCCAGTCTGTGATGGGAACGCTGGGACGGACGAGTTTGTGCAGGAGGATGGCGCCGGTTAGGTAGTCGGCGCAGCAAAGAGAGATGAGCTCGCTGCTGCCGCCCTGGGCGGTGGCTATTTCGCAATCGAGTGTTACTGCTCGGAATGACCGTGGAGAGGTGAGGGATGGGGCAGGTGTGGGTGCGAAGTGTTGGTATTTTGAAACGAATTTTGGGTCGGGGGCGTAGGTGTGAGTCGAGGAGAGAGAGCATCCTCGACTGGTCACTCCGTCTCCGCAGCAGGAGTAGTAGCGGGATAAGTTTGGTTTTGTGGTTGTTCTGTTTGGAGATTGATAGGCATGAGTCTGAACGAAATGTTAACATTGCTTCAAATGAAAGCCTTTGCTCGAAATTCATAGGGGAGGTAACATACTAGAGTGGTGACTGCTGTTTCCACTTTGCCTGGGTGAGACCAGCACTGTCGTTTTCCGTTCACCTGTTTTTCTAGTCCTACAAAAATCAACTGTTAGCAAACTAAGGTCAGGCAGGGCGTATGATACTGACTTCCGCAGCCGCTGCATTTCCTTGATGCCACATTCGAAAGATCGAAAGTGTCGACAATGTATCTATTTTTCGAGAGTTCCTCCTTAGAATGGCAATGTAGCTCGAGCTGTTCAAGAACTTCTTGGTGTTGTGAAGTAAGGATAGTTGACCATGGGCTGGGGACGTTGGTGGTGGGAGCCAATTCCGCCTTCATAGTTTGGAGGATGGTCTCTTTGCTAGGGGCAGAACTTGATCCAAAAGAAGTGTGTTTCTCTAGTCGCAGGGACTGATAGGCGGTGTTCTCTTTGGCCCGTCTTGGGAATGATTTTGGCGTGAGCTTGAGGAGCACAGGCTGAACATCGCCCTGGATTTTGGTGAGATTGCTAGGTCTAGTATCGCGTACTTCATCCTGCCTTTTAGCTGAGATCGTTCGTTGTTTTTGAACCTGTAGGATGGCGTTTGGAATCGCAGGCTCGACAAGAAGCTTTGGGGGCGCTGATGGCATAGGCGACACTTCCTGAGAACAACGCAACTTCTGATGCGCTTTCCCAGGGGCGTCCCTCATATGCTGACGTAAAGGATCTTTACCGGAAAATCCCCTTTTACATAGCTTGCAACTAAAAGCATGCTTGACGGTGTGGTGCTGGCGGACTGCATCCTTACTTTTGAAGCTCTTGGAACAACTCTCGCAGTGCGAGAACGGATGTTTGGCAGCGAAATGTTGAGTGGAAGCCTGCGGACTCTGAAACCTTTTGGAGCATCCTGGGCAGGAGAAGTTGTTGCTTTCAGCCATAGCTATAAGTGAGACAAGCTCTGGGCAAAATTTTGGAGCAAAGTTCTCAGTCGTAAATCAGAAGATGGAAAGACTGCAGAAATAGGCTGTCACGACAAACAGATCAGAAGCAATTTGTAGTCACAAGCCAATGCAACCAGCCGGCAGCTCCATGGCCGTGGCCACTTGAAAGCCTGGAAAAGGGCTATGCTTGCCCCCTTCAAACATGACCTGCAGATATCGCAGGCGATTCGTAGGCAGCTCACCTTGAATCTGCATGAATGCTCCCCAGCCACCCAACAACACCGCCCCTCGGCGTTGTGCGGCGTTGGTCCTGTTCCAGGGGTGGTTTTTAGCGAAGGCTCACTATTCTTTCAGGCAGCACTTCTGATTTTGCCCCCCCACATGCTGATTCTTTTATGCCGTCTCGACTTTTGGGGGAGCCTAATTGCTTTATGTTAGTTTGGGGTACAAAAACAAAATTACTTGGGTACTAATCCTGAATGCAGTCGGGGCAGGGTTGGCTCTTTGTAAATTAATGTCTGTTCAAGTGGTCGCAAAAAGTCAAATAATCATCCCTGAACAGAACACCGAGTTCTTTTACCGATGCAATTCTGTAAACAAAATTTAAGATTTGATTATCTCTCAAAAGAGCGACACCTTCGGATTTCTCGGTGGAAAAAGGCGGGAGCGGGCCAAAACGCCTCCACATGCGATCGAGGTGATCCTCAACCATTATATACAAATTGGGAAAGCATGTTCTTCATGTCTTTTGCAATGATCTCGTGCATTGCACTCAAAATATGAAAACTTCCTGCCCAGATGCAGTTGTCTGCATCCTGGCAAGTGTTATCGGTGAACGAATATGCCGTGGGGTTGTCTAATACCTTGCTGAAAAAGGTATGAACATCATAGATTTTGATTGTAGCCTGCGCACTTCACATTAATTCCAGTCTTACAACTACTGGGTGAGAGGACTTACATCTGGATGATTACTTTGCCAAGTTTGGACATAGCTAGCCAGATTTTCATTGAAGTTCTGCACGCAGCTAGCGTAACGTTCAGCGCTCTCACTTCCATCCTCAAGAAGGAGTGGAGACCTGTTTAAAGGCGGAACATTCACGATGAAGAGGTTTTTGGCACCAGTCTGGTACATCGTCTCCATCAGTGCCGAGTACTGGTTCAATGCGTCACTGATAAGAGTAAAGTTCCCTCCTTGTAGCCAACAAAAGCTACAGTCATTGATACCAATCCATGAAAGATGCAGAGTATTTTGACCTGTCCAGAACTTATCGGTTGTGTACTTGGGCTGGTAGAGATTATTCACTTGGTAAGTGTAGTTATCGGGAATAACTGCGCCGCCCACGCCAAAGTTGTAGGTGACAACCGGTGAGGCTTGATATTTTGTGGTCAGATAGTTGATCCAGACCGGACCATTGGCACTAGTTTGGCCATTACCAAGGTCGGTGTTTCCCATGGGATTGTCAGGTAAACTTGGCTGGGCTCCATTGATATCAAAATTGGTTGACGTGTAAGAGTCTCCACTACTGAGGATTAGTCTTTACCATGGAAATATTTCTACTTTTTGGTTGCAGCGATTCAGACTCACAAGCAAAATTGATAAGTTGGACCAGCATTGTTGCGGGCCAAACCTCTTGCCTCCGAGAGAAAGACTGTCAGCGCAATGACCAGGGTAAGGGCTTTAATCATAATGAGCGACATTTCTCTATTCTTTGGTGTCCAAACGGTTTCTTGAGTCCTGCGAAAAAGTGAACGTTTTGTAGGATGTTCATCGCGTCTCCTATGCGGCAACAAGCTAGACTTCTCATTTGGCTGCGAGGGTTCATCTTGTATCGTATCGGGCGGTATGATGGGCTCCCCATTTGGCTGGGGACTGCCATAATACCATTCCATGTTGAATTAGGGTTATGGTTTTCGGTATAGTAGCGAAGTCCCCGGATATTGGGCAACTCGATTTGTTTGAGCCGATAATTTCGACTTTTTCGAGTATGTGGAGTAGGATGGCTGTTACTATCAGAGGCCAGTCTCGTGAGAAACGGAGAAGAATGTAGTATTTGACCTCCTTTGTGCCGAGCATGCGAAATTGTCTGTTTTCTGAACGGACGTCAGCCATCTCATGTCCCCATTCGCGTGTCTTGGCGGCGTTTCGCCATCAAAACCCAAAGACACGGACCATCCTCGGACTCTGCAGCTTGAAGGTTTTGAGACTCAACTTTGCTCTAGACTTGAGTCTGATCCTTTGATCTCCAGCTATTGCTGGGACTTTTGAGGCTCTGAGGCTGGCAATCACGGCTTACCCCTCGTGTTGCCCCTGCTGCGGAAGCAAATGCGTACTGTACCCTGCGGCACATCTCAACCCCGCTATGACGTCCGAGGGTCGAGGGGATCTCTACAATAGCACGGGTTTCTAAGTTTGATGGATTTTTTCTTCTGGTTTCTGAGATGGGTACCCCAGGTAGAAATACAGTCGCAGTCCGAATTATCTCAATTCATACTCGAGCACAGGTAGATAGTTGAATTATTAGTATCGAACACGAGACATATCCAGGCAAGATCTCCGGTTACGCTGCAGTTTGGTCATCGGAATTAATACTCAGACATTCTACGCCTCTCACCAACGAAACGAAGGCGAAGTGTTTAAGCTGGACATATATTGGTGAGGAGGCTGTACTGTTGAACGCGAAAATGTACCCATGAAACGCTACACGGTTCACAAACGCGCGCGGACTTTGACTTCAGCTTAAGTACAGCATTGCCCACCAAAATGCCTTCATGCACTTGCATCCATTCTGAGTAATGTACCCCTCACTAACAAGTGCATTTTTCGTGTACTTCACGCGTGAGTTGCCCACAGATGTTGCGAAAGATTTCGAACTGACTACATCTTAGGTGTGCTTCGAATATGTATTGGCGACAACGAGACACTTGTCAATAATGATGCGATTATCAACAATGGCACGACCACCAACGGAACGAACTTGCGAATCCTCCCTCTAGGTGACTCCATCACGTTCGGTTTCAACGAAGCAAGTGGAAATTCTTACCGCCGATACCTCGAGTGCATGCTCTACCAAGCAGGAAATGGTGTGCAATACATCGGCTCACTAAAGAATGGCAACTGGTCAGATAACGCCAATGATGGCTTCAGTGGCCAGACAATCGACCAGATCGGCATAACTGGAAACCCAGAGATCATCGGCACCCCGAAAGCCAACGTCTTTCTTGTGCATGCTGGGACGAACGATATGGACCAAAACCTCAACATTACATATGCGCCATTTCGTCTTGGAACACTCATTGACGAAGTCACTGTCAGCAATCCCGATGCACTTGTTCTGGTAGCCCAGATCATCGTTAATGCGAATACTACTGTTAACGATTGGATAAAAACGTACAACGAAGCACTGCCAGCAGTTGTAGGGGCACGGTCGAAGAACGTCAGACTGGTCAGTATGGATAAAGTTCTGGTTGGGGATCTCTTGGATGGAACGCACCCGAATGAGGGAGGATACTTGAAAATGGCAAATGCTTGGTATCCAGCCCTCATGAGCGCTCGAAACGAGGGTTTGATCATGCTGGCTACACAACCTTTCACCAACGAGGGCGGTTCGTCTTTGCCTGCTGGTGGTGGAAACTGTTCAACATTGACGAGTTAGTGGCTAGTGAGTATCCTCATGTTGGGCTTCGAACAATAATTAAGTAATGGTCACTCCTCATTCAAGGCATTGTTTCAAATACGTCAACACCGAGTGTAGGGGCTTCAAATTGGTAAGGTAGGTAGGGAGATCGAACCATTCCAACATGGTCCAACAATATTTGAAAGCGAGATCCGCATTGTGAGACTACAAGATAATGAGCTTGTGTGTCACCACATTGCTTGTGATGCCGACATTGGTCACACACTTTTTCGTCTGTGATACTTTTGGGCCTATTCTTACCCCACCATCACTTCACAAAGTCTTGCACAACCATAAGATCCATGCCTGTATTTAATTTGTAGAACGTGACACCAAATTTTGTATTCTTCGCAGATTCGGAAACCGTCGGACACCGTAAGACACTTAACACCGAGTTGGAACGCCGACTGCATTTGTAAACGGCCCACAGATAAAGCTCGAAATGAAAAGAAAGGATATCTAGAGGCCTATTAATCTTGAAGTTTGGTGTATTTGAACAGCTCGATAGGTTTCAGTGTCCTCTCTCAGGAGTGCGGTACCTCGACGGAAGGAGTTGAACTATTGCAGGCTTGGTTGCAGATCCTCGGAACGAAAGCACCGGATATTGCCCAAAAATTGCCGGATACAGGTTCAATACAGTCGGCATATCCGAAAATAACTTTGTATCGGATATGTACCTATCAAATCCTCAGATGTCCGGATTCTCCGTGCTGTCCCTCGTAAAAGAAGCGTCACTAGGCATGGCGGGGTCAGTGGGACCATCGTGGGGTAACACTGGAACCCCGCGCCTTCCCTATAAATCGTCCTACCTTCCCCCATGAAGTCCAAATCAACCCCTCAACTTACACCAATCTCACCCAAAAATCTCATAATGGCAGGAAAATCGACATCAAGTCTCCCCGAAGTCCACCGCTTCATCACAGACCACGATGCGGATGGAAAGGCCGTTTTCAACAAATCAGTGCCAGAGGAAGGACAATGGCAGCCGATCAGCGATGCCGCCAACTTCTTCCTCGCATACACAACACATGGATTCCCCATCGCATTGAATCCTGCGGAAAAGGCCCCGGATGTCACAAGCTACAAGAATGATTTGGAGACGGTGAAATCGCTGACGGTTGACAATGGTAGGTGGCACGGAAGTAAGCGCTTGTAGGGGAGCTGACACGGTGTACGTACAGGATCCGTTCTTCGATTCGTTGACTTTGCTCCAGATACCGAGCCGATTATGCACAGAACCACTTCCCTTGACTACGGTGTGGTGTTGGAAGGAGCAGTGGAGTGTCACTTGGATTCCGGAGAGGTTAAGACATTGCAGAGAGGGGATGTTTGTGTCCAGCGGGCTACAAATCATGCTTGGAAGAACATTTCTGAGAATGGAGGCTGGGCGAGGATGATGTTTGTGTTGCTCCCGTCTGAAGCTCCGGTTGTTGGTGGCAAGACTCTTGGCCTCGATCTTGGCAGCCACATGCCCGACACTGTCGAGCCTAAATGAGGGAGTAGGAAGTGATTTGGTAGGACTTTATCATTGTTAGTGAAGCAGGACTATACATGTCCTTTTCCGTTATGATTGAAGAGACCTGATTTGCGGTCACAACGTGTCTCGACCCGTGAAGACTCGTTTCTGAGATTTTCGATCCCTGGGAGTTCTCCTTTCCCTACATCTTATTATTCTGTGTCCAGCTACGAACAAGAGATTCTGTCCCTAGTCGTGGAAATCAAAAGTTTCGGTCTACTTGCTTTGAGAGTTGATTGATTGCGCTTGCCCCTTATGATTGGCAGTTGATTGGGAAGGAAGGGAAGCGAAAACGAAATTTCATGAAGTCCAAGAGTCCTCCAAATGGGAAGGAGTGATGGTTCAGCAATCAATCAAGAACATGGGGAAGATGCTTAGAATTTCAGGGTTATATGATCGTCCCTTTTCTGTTTTGAACTGAAAGTTTAGTCTGCATAAAAGTACAGAAGTCTAGGCTTTCTCCGGAATAATCGGAAGCGTAACATAGTTCTCCAAACCCTCCCCGAAGTGAACATGATTTGTTCCCGCAAGTTTACTCTTCGATCTAAACACCTCAAGTAAGTACTTTGAACCCATTCATACACATTTCATAGGAACTTACCTGTCCATTTCACTCTTATGTTGGAATATACCACTACCTTGCGTGTCTCCACTAGCAACTTCAAATACCAGACGACCCCCTTTCTCCGCAATAACATTCGTCGGCCAGATCTCAACATCAACACCGTAAACAGTGTCGGGCTTCACCTCTTGCACATCTTCCTTGTAGTATCTCCGATACGGCAAGTATGACCTGTGCTTGGGATGTTTATCATCCACTTTGCGCATTGAGACGCGCAGCCACCCCTTGGCGAGTGGAATCGGATCACCAGCTGTGCCGGTGTAGTGAACTTCTTTTCCAGAAGGCGAAAGATATCGTAGGGTCACGAAAATATCAATGTCCTTAGGCTGGTCATCATTTGATTCCGGGGTCATGGAAACGTTCAGATGTGCGAGGACGTGGCCTGTGATTTCGGTTTCCTGCTCGAATGGAGGGGTCGTGAATTGAATGGCCTCAGGGCTATCAAGTGTTCCAAGGGCCTTGTATGACTTCTTGCCAGCCTCCGAGGGAGACTTGGTCGATAGTGTACCATCGGGGTGAAGGTGGTAATTTGTGTATTGCGTTCGTGGGATTGGCCACGCGACTTCTTCTCGTCTGGCGTAGGTTGCTTCGAATTTCGGATTGTTAAATCCGACATCACCTTTCCGAAGAACCATGCTCACGGGAGGCACCTTTCCTTCCTCAGACCAGCCAACGGTGTCTTTGCCCTTCAGAAATGCATCCAAGAAGCTCTTCTGAACCTCAACTTCATCGTGGTAGTAGAACGGAAGATCATGACGGCCAACGATGAATCGAAGGTATTTGAACTTTGACCCCGCCCAAGTCCACCCTTCGACATTGCCTCGCAAGTGTAGTAATATACCACCCCAATTTGCAACGCTGAGCAAAGGAACTTCAATATCCTCTAGACTGAACTCTTTTGAAGAATAGTAATCGTCGTCTCGGAAGTGATTCGCTGCATTATCGTCGTTCTGGTCGCGTCGATTTGCTGCAAGTACTTCCGACGAGAGATCGCCCTCCGCAGTGTCTTCTCCCCATTTGGCAGAAGCGCGGCCTGGCCTTCCATATTGATTCGTGATCACTTGTCGATTCCACCAGAACCTGATGAAGGCATCGGAAAGAATGCCACCGTGTCTGCAGCGATCGCGGTAGTAATCTGACATGCCTTCCCAGGGAACGATTGCAGACAGTCCCTTTGGCCTTCTGGCAGCCACTCGCCACTGACTTCCTGATTATCCAGACCCATTAGCCACTAATCACGGAATTAATTGATTCCGCTAACCTGCGTAGTAACTGATGCCCAAAAGCCCAACCTTGCCGGACGACCAAGGCTGCTCAGCAGCCCATTCGACAACGTCGAAAAAACACTCGCTCGTCCCTTTAGACATGGTATCCAATAACCCAGGCGATTGACCCAAACCTCGCTCATCGGCCCGGACTACCACGTAGCCATTTTTTGTCCAATACACGGGATCTGGGGTTTCCCATGCACTGTACTTTGACTTGTGTTCAGGATTTACCTCGTCAAACGAGTCCTTTTTGAAACTATGTAAAATGAGCATTTGAAACATTCCAAGGGAGATGGAACAAACCTTTCGTAATCGATGTCTTTTCCGTACGGCCCATAAGTGACAAGGACCGGGAATCTGGCATCTTGGGAGGCAATTGGTCGATACACGTTGCATCGAATAGGGAATGTTGACTCCCGCGGGATAGAGACATTCTTCTCGAAAATCAAGCCATTTTCCTTGTCCTCGTGAATTTCTAGCAGGTCTTTGATGGCATTTGTAGTGGTCATTTTGAAATAATGAAAGAATTATACAGAAATGGTTAAAGTATAGTATAGTATTAGAAAATTGTAACAATGTTTTGTATATAAAGTTATTACAAGGTCTTGGGTGTTCTAGGTGGGGTTCCGAACGGCGGGGGAGTTCTCGGCTTCAGGGTCCAGCTTGGAGGATGCGGGGCCGACGCGCACTGCACCGGCATATCGACGCGACTTCGAGCTCGAACGTGGTCCCGAAATATCATCGACTAATAGAAGTGGTATCTTTCATACAATAGAACACATGATTTTGCCTCAGATGTAGGTTTTGATATGAGATCGAGAGAACAGGTTCAGGGGAAGGCGCCAGGGCCTTAGTGTATTTCTTTTAGCGACCGGGCCCTGTCCTCAGCAGTAGGTACGCTGCCGAGTCTTCAGCTTCACTGCCTGTAATATCTAAAATCATTGCATGCCATTTATCGAATCAAAAGTACAACGGCTGAAATAACACAATCTGCAACTGAATTCATGTCTTCCTTTCGCAGAAATATATCTCCCACTCTCGCAATTTCT
Organism: Lachnellula suecica; assembly: GCA_007825345.1. Lineage (NCBI taxonomy): Eukaryota > Fungi > Ascomycota > Leotiomycetes > Helotiales > Lachnaceae > Lachnellula > Lachnellula suecica. The sequence goes on along the minus strand of QGMK01000087.1, from coordinate 36,168 downwards.
TGCTACCATTCGCCCCCGATCGCGTATCGAAACAATCCGGGAAAGAATGGGCCTCCTGTCCTCCCCCAAATCTTGGCCGCTGCCTTTCAAATCGTCAGAAAATCGTTGTAAAATCTTTTCAGAACAACCTACAGAGTTCAAATATACTCCTGAAAACATGATGGTTAAAAAGACAAATTCTATGCCATTGAAACCTTTCGGTCGATCTTCCAGATCCAAATTTCTATTCAGCGGCCGATAATTTGGGACTCGGTAGTGATTTTTCGGCCAATCTGGGGGGTTCTCGTGTGAGGGACGTTCATCTCCATTAGGAGGATCTATGCCCCCGTGATTATTCGTGCTCTCGTCTCCAGTGAGGTGGATTGTATAGTCTCTCAAAACGCCTTGGATTTCTTGAACCGAGGCGGTCGTGCCAGCTGTTGACGTCGTACTCATTTTGGAAAGCGATGACAAGTTTGAGAAAAGAACAGACACACAAGTTTCAAAGAGTATTGTTCCCAGCTAGAGCTCACAGGTTTGTCGTAACACAATCAAGAAGTTAGTTCTTACCCTTACCCCCACATTCCGAAGGGCCACGCGGGTCTGGACATCCGAAGACAAGGCTACCCCACATCGCTTTCCAGCGACATGGGTGGTGTACACAGATTCAAAGAACTCTGGATCGACAATCAATTCCCCAAATTACAATACGGGACGGAAAGAAGTTTACTCTCACCAGCGCCATGTCGTCGACAAAGTCTCTCCAGAACGGCATCGACACCTTACGAGCAACAGTAATAGAAGGCCGAACAGAGAGTGTCCGCCACAGGCAGAATGAACTACACAGCATGTACTCAGCCTTGTTGGAAAATTCCAATTTGATACGCGATGCAATTTCCAAAGACTCGGAAGTCTCAGCGGCGGAAGCCAACAGAGAATACTTGCTGGCAATGGATGCCAGCGTGAAGATCTATGAGACTTTGGACTTCGATCAGTCAATTACGAACGAATATTCGATCAAAGAATGCAGAGACAATCAGATGAGAAGGATAGGAGCAGGAATCGTTCTTATACGGCCAACGACACATACCAGATTTTACTCTCTTATAACCCCCCTAGTGGCTGCAATTGCCGCTGGAAACTGTACTCTACTCGAGGTAAGTATCACAACGCAAGTCAAGGACGGCAGTACTAACTAAAACCTAGTTTGAGCAGCCTCACTCTGCTGTCGATAACATTCTCATAGATCTATTATCTTCAGCACTGGACCGCGGTACATTCCTTTTTTCCAAAGTGAGGCTCGAAAAGTGTCAATTATCCCAAATCGACCTCTTCGTAGACCAAACTAGCACGGCTACTACCCATGCCTCTAACGAACTCCTTTCAAAAAGTAATGCTCGAAGCCTTGCAGTTGTTGACCGAACTGCCGATATCCGGCATGCTGCGAACGCGATAGTCAGAGCCCGGCTCCCACCTCACAATACCTCACCGTACGCACCCGACTTGGTGATTGTAAACAACTTCATATTGCAAGATTTTGTCAAGGCTTGCTTCGAAAACGCGGAGGGCATCACCGTATCTAACTCGTTGGAACAAAATGTGTCATCGGATACAAAGCTGAAAGACCTCATTCGAGAATGCGAAAATAGGGGCCAACTAAAAGTCCATCGCTCGAACACCTCGCAGTTGCAAGTAGTTGTGGTCCAAGACCAGTTGGTTTCGTATCTCCCATTGATTGTTCTAGAATGCTGATACGTTATAGCTCATCCCAGCTGCTAAACATCAAAATTGGTGGGCCATATATTTTTGTTCTCTTGAGCACAAGTACAACAGACACAATAACATCTCAATCAAGCTCGTAAGAACTCCAAATTCTCTCCATGGCCGCTTTTAACTTTAACCCCAGACCTATCTTCCTGGCAACTTACAACTTCGCGGCTCCCTCCCTCTGCAAATACCTCTCCCAATCGCTCCCCTCCCATACCTCCTTCGCAAATCACATTCCTTCCTCCTTGCTGTACGGCCCTGCATCACCTTCTCCTTCGACGTATCCACTAGCCATTCATCCCCGTTACACGCCCGAGATGTTTTCCGTTCCAAGACCGGAATTTTTTACGCAGGTTGAATTCTCTACCGAATTGAAGAACTTGAAGCCTACGGGACAGAAGAAGGGCCACGCGGTCGGTTTCTTCGAGCAGGGAATCTTTATTGGATTGGGACTGACGGGTAGTGTTGTTTTGCCGCTGTTGGGATGGGGCGTATGGAGTTTGGGGAAAGTAGGGTGGAAATTTGCTGGGCGATGGAGATGAGAAAGGCGAGGAGTAAACGCGTGTTTATGCAGTGAAGCAGTATCGGCTGATTGTATAGAGTTGGAAAACTCCGTATAATTGCTTCGTGGCTTTCGAGATCACAAGTCTATAGATTCAGAAGGGTATGGATTAATGTAAGAAGATACTATAATGTAGTTGGTTAAGTTGAGACTGTTTTTTCATATTTCCGCCATAAAGTTCGCTGAAGTACCCCGCAGTTTACCCCGCACTTTGCAGACAAGTTGAACGGGTCAGTAAAATTAATTCTTAAGAACTCAACCACAAATTCACAGATAATATAGTACGGAATTATTTCAAGTTTATGAAGAAGGTAGTAGTCGATGGATCTATGCAAACTTTTACAGGTCAACATATTCTGATCGTGAGAGCATCCGGCATTGCTCGCCGTACAACCTCTCCTATCATCAAAATAATTGCAGTGAATAATCAATTTCTGGGTATTGAGAATGTCTCACTTCTTGTGGCACATTTAAATACCTAAAGCGACACTAGGTGAATTGATAACATGAAAAAGGACAACAAGCCTGAGCACAGGGTGATCTGCACGGCGAGCAACGCTGCGACTCGCGGTTACAGAGAGGTTCCACGTGGAAATTGGAAATAACACCTTTTGTTTGAATTGTTATATTCTTCGACTGCACGAGTACACAGATTCGGCCATTAAAATAAGATTATATGACGCGCTCAATGGGCGCACTACTAGCTCTACTTTTTGGAAAATCACTCAAGTCTCTCAACAAATTCCCCAGGCTTTCGACTAACGGCGGGAGACCATTGTCATGCACTGGAAGATTACCTCGGTAAAGTTCTCTCGCAATATACAATATTCTGTCTGTATCCGTCAAGGGCACGAATTCATCGTGTTCGTTCATCGTCACTGACAGTCCAGCAATCCCATCACCACTCGCCCTGAAGTCCCTAACCTCAGCTGTCTCTCCTTTGTTGAGCACAACTTCACCACCATTTTTATTCTTACACACTGCATGTGATACTGCGGCAGCGCTGGGCATAAGTCCATACACCCACAATGCAAGCGCAGCGTAGTAGATAGCAACAGCATTGAAGCCTCGCAACTGTGCGGGCATTAAGTTACCCGCGGCCCTTATCACCTGCCCGGCATGCCAAATCCCCACTCGCGACTCGGCTGTCCCAACCCAGATCTGGAACTCTGAGGAAGCTTTGCGAGCATCATCTTCGCCGAATTTGCCAGCAAACCGTTGCAGATCCTCTGGTGAGATGTGGAGAATCATCATGAAAAGGTGAGAGATTAGGATCGTACGGCTGGAATTAGATGGGAGGGATGAGGTGAATGAACCTATATCTCTGTAGAGTTCCGTGTGCGCGGTCAAAAGGCAGAGCCGATGCGTTGCTTTATGGGGCGGGTAGAACTTTTTAGATTCAAGGAGGGAGTGGATTTGACACCAGTAACCGTGAAGAAGAGTCAAGGTAGTGAGTTGAACATCGATTTCAAGGGAGTGCTGCAGTATAATCTCCGGATTGTGCATTGCTTCAAGGAAGCTGGGCGGCTTAGTCGATAGTTTGGAGGCCAAGTACAGGTCTCTCCAAGAAGTTGCAGATTTGGCTAACCAGAGCTCGCGGGATGCGGGGAGTTCGAACTTTAGTTCGGTAAAGGTAATTAAAGGCGGCTTTTGAAGCGCGGCAGAAGCATGAGTGTCGTGAATGAAGAGGTGTAGAGCCAATCTGCGAATCGTTAACGAAGGAAAGCGGTTCGAAAACACCATCAGACTTACCTTTTATATGATTCCTTTTCAGCCCAGGTCCTCCACTTTGACTCTAGTACAGCCTCTGAGTCGCTTGTTTGAGGCCCACCGAATGGTGTCTGTCGAGTGCCCACAAAAGAACCAGCTCTACGGAGCATCTATGTCGTCTTAGCCAACTTTCGTTTGACTAAATTTTGTGCTTTCAATTGACACGGTATGGAGTAAACTCACGCTGATTACTGGCTGTGCCATACTTTCAGCTATCTCCATCTTCCTTTTGAATCCACTCCATAGTCCAATATCGAGAAACATAACATATGCTTGGAGAGTCTGAAGACTACGGGTGACGCTGTTGTTTTCCTCCCACTAACATCGTTAGCGTTACAAAATTCATGGAAGCATCACTTGTTACCTACTAGATGAACAACACTCTTATTGACAACATCTGACAATGCAAACCCCATTCTCCAGATTGCGGGGGTGGATATGAGGGTTGAACCCTGAGCAATAATCGCTAAGTATAGTTGTGGGATGGTTCTGCTAGGTACAATAGAGGCAGGATGAATCAGGCTATCAATCATATAGCTCTCCTGAACAAAGTATATTCGGATGATGTCGTTCAATAAAGTCAATGAGGGGAAAGAGGGTATTCTTTTCGTAAATTTAGAAAAACGGAGAACGATCCCAAACATTTGGTCTCGAATCCGAGAAGTGATACAGCATGAACCAAATTCATCTGGGCCAACAACAGGAGACAACGGATTGAGCACTGACGGAATGTTTTCTTCGTCCAAAATCAGATCCTGCTGGTCTTGGTCATTCAGAGTTTGGTCTTTCGACGTTGGTCTCCACAGCCATAGCGATCTCTCAAATGCGGCAAATCTCTTTGCCGTTCCTCTTGGCGTGCTCGAGACTTCAGCACCTTCTAGTTGAAAAGCGCCTTGAAGTGCGAAATTTTTCTCGGTGTCTTCGTACGCAAGCTCGATATCCTCGAGATCAAAGTCCCACCTACCAAAGTCGAGATCCTGACTGAAATTTGAATCGGGAGCTAGGAAGCCCAACCCATTGGTGATATCAGAGTCTGCTGGCGTGAAAGAAAAATCCTGAGCTGGTGCATCGAAATATGGTCTACTTCCAAGGTTTGAGGTAACCAGGGCGGGTGGATCTTGCTCCACAACGTTGTTCTGCTGTTCATTCATGACGGTCGTTTCCGTATAAGAGTCGGTATGGAAGGCCCCTAATCGACCATTCTGACTCCGACTCATTAGTTCTATTGTTGGGGAAGGCAAGGTTTCTCCTTTGCGCGAACGGTTGACTTTGTCGGACGTAGAATGCTTGTGCGCCTTGCCTGAGCCCGTCTCACAAGGTATATTCCGTCTACGGCATCTCGCACACGGTTTCTCATCCTGGCATTTCGTTTTCGAGCCAATGCAAGCATTGCATGCTGTTGAAACTCGATCAGTTCGTTCAATTCGAACAGTTTGGCCGGCGTTTCGATCATGGCCCGCCTTGTGCCGATGCAACAAATCTGCGCGATTGAAGCTCTTCGTACATTGATTGCATTTATGACGACGTGAGTTTTCGTGACTTTTAAAGTGACGAGTGAGGTGATCCGCTCTTTCATAGGCCCGCCCGCAGAGATGGCAACGATGTGAGCCGTCTGGGGGCGGGGAGAGTATTCGGATACCCGAAAATGCAGGGGAAGTTTGTGAGTTTCGCGAAGTATCAGTTTGCTCGAGCTGCGTGGCCGGAGAGGTTAGGTTGATGGCATCGTATAGAACGTCCATTCGGTCGGAATTCGAGATTGCGAAAAGTGATGTATGTGGTATGGCAGGGGGCAGATATGATGCGGGGAGAAAATGGTGGAGGTGGGGGCGCCCTGTAGCGTCGGAAAGGTTCTCTCATCCGAGAGGGGCCGAGATACTTGCAGTCTCATCAAACACTTCGACGATGCTGCGAATGAGCAAATACAAACAAAACTTGATAGATTTCAGAATCTCGGCCTGACCCTGTTCTAAACTTCTTCTTGGATCTGCCGTTGCCACGATTATTCGCTACTATGGCTACAAATTCCCCAACACCAGTTCACTTCTTCTCTCACGGGTCAACAATGATGCTTGGCGAGGAGTCGATGTCGGCGAATTATTGGAAAAAATGTGGTGATGAAGCTCTTGCCAACGGGGTTAAACATGTTGTTATGATGGCATGTGCATTCAACGAAATCCAGCACATTTCTAACTCAGATTCAGGGAGCACATTGGGCCACAGTTGGGGATGAAATCCAAGTTGCTGCGAATCCCAAGCCGAACAAATCGCCGGTCGCATACGTTAATGCATCAAAATACGTGAACTACGAATTGAATCCCGACCTCCCTATGGCTGATCGTTGCGTGGAACTTTTGAAACAAGCAGGATTCAAAGCTAAGACAAATATAACTTTCGACTGGATTCACGATACTTACCTCATTCTCATCCGTATGTTCCCCGCGGGGTGCCCTCCAACAACACTCATTAGTATGAATGCTCGCTATGACCCTCATTACCACATCAATGTTGGAGATGCTCTCTCATGCTTGAGGAACGAGGACGAGAAAGTCCTAATCATAGGTACTGGTGGGGCGGTGCACAATCTTTACCGGAACAATTGGAGCCAAATGATACGCCATAGAGATAACTTTGCGATGGAGACCCCACCAGAAGCGGCTCTTATGGATTTCAGACAGGAGTTTGAAGATGCGATGCTGAAAAACTCGGGACCGGCTTTGAGACGAGCGATCAGGATGTTGATGAAGCTGCCGAATTATCGGGATGCGCATGCCACAGACGACCATTTTATTCCCGCATGCTTTGTTGCTGGTGCTGCTGGGAGAAAGGAAGACGAAGGAACGAAAGCAGTCTTGGGTGCTGAGGATTGGGAGCTGCAAAATATGTGTAACTCCCAGTTTACAGTGGGATCGTGGCCGAAGAACATCGTTACTGTTTGAAGAAATTTCCGTGTAGGATATTTAATTCAACAGCTTGAATTGAGTCATCGAAACTTCTGTGGCTACCATAACGTCATATTGACCCTAAAACTCATGCTTCATTGGAATAAGCGTCGGTAGTTCTGCGCCGGAACGCCACACCCGCGGGGTCCAAAGGGCTTACTATACTGTTATCCTATAGAATATGCCCAGTAAGTAACGCCACACCTTCAATTGGAACCTTGGTGGGACCAATTTGCATCCACCTGGAGACTACCTATTCGAAATATTATACGCAAATCCAAACGAGCTTCTGAAAATCTTTCATAAGATATTGCCGTATCAACGCTGCAGCGCTACATGAATACCAAAGACCCTGCATCTGTAAGAAAAAATTTGAGATTATCAGAACAATTGCTAGCATGGGCAACTCAGAATGGCCAGGGAAAATCCGCTTCGCTTGCCAGTGCAGCATTTTTAACACCCCTTAATGTTATCGATTTCAAATACTCAAGTCCACCAGGTTCTTCTCGGAAGCATGGAAGCTTATTCAAGGCGGCCTTGTGTGGTGGGCACGTTTTGGCACCAACCCGCTGGTGCATTTTTGGTCCCAAGATTTCGAAATCGGTCGTGATGTAATTTGAAGAATTCGCGATGGTGGGGGAAAAGGGTGGACGCTTCCGAAACTATCCACAGTCGGATGCTCAACATTGCTTTATTTGGGGGGTTTCCCGAAGCTATCCAAAGCATTGGGTGCCGGCAAGAGACGGCTTCGAGCGACAAATAGACTAACGTTCGGCTTTGAAAGCAGTTCCACCTGTGCCCAAACTAATTGGCTTCAAGGTGCTCGCAGTTGCCAGATTTGGTGACCATGCCCCAGATTCAGACGAAAGAAGAAAGAAGCTTAAAAATTAGTCCCTCAGACTAGAATTCGGTACCTGGAATTGCCAATGGATCTACAAAGAACAACCCGCTAGATACTTACCACGGTAATGGAAAATAAATCTAATGAGCTGTTCAACCTATAATCTAATCACCTGCTATCCCGACGTGGTTTTGAGGTATCACTTAGCAATTCTAATGCGAATAGAATCGGAAGACGGATGAGACTAGTGCCTCTATTAGTCCAAGTCCATGAGTATATAAATACCTCGATCCTTGGAATGTTCCTCACGCATACCTGATTTTAATTATAGAGGCAAACAAAAATTTGTATCTTCAAGGCACATAACCTCATATTTTCAATATGTTCACTCAACTCTTGCTCTTGGCGGCTGCCGCTCCTATTTTCGGCCACCCCCTTTCTTCCCTCGAAGAAAGAGCTACATGTGCCACAGGTGTTCACATCATCGTTGCCCGCGCTAGCACCGAGCAAGCTGGTGAGGGTATCATTGGCTAGGTGGCGACGGGACGTTATCAACTAGATTCCTGGATCTGATTCCGTTGCAGTGGACTATCCAGCAACCCTACAGAACTATCAATCTTCTGAATCGCAAGGAGTTACCGCAATGACAAAGCTAGTTACGGATTATATCTCCAGCTGCCCGGACTCGAAGATTGTTCTAATGGGATACTCACAAGTATGCCAATCGCGAGAGTCTAGTCGAATCAGAAAATGCTAACTTTTACAGGGTGCCCAAGTCGTTGCTGACACTTTGATTGGTAGCAGCACTTCCGGGTTCGGGGGCGGTTTTGGAGGCGGTTACGGAGGCAGCTCTGCTGCTAGCAGTGGTGGCCTTCCAGCAGCAGATCGCAAGAACAGTAGGTTCCCATACCGCAATATTACGTTCGAATAGAGACTTACCACGTGTAGTCATTGCGGCAATCCAGATGGGTGACCCTTCCCACGTCCCGGGCCTGAGCACCGATAAGGGAACGAGCACAAAGAATGGTGTAAGTGGTTCTTGGCCATTGCCAGAAATGAACGAGGACAGCTTTTGACACTTGGCAGGTATTCCCACGATCGAACAGTGCCAACTACGCGAGTGATGGCTTTGGCAGTTTGATCCAGTCGTACTGCGACACTGGGGACGAGTACTGCGACTCCGGAAACAGCCTTCAGGTTCACTTGAGTTACGTTCAAACATATGGAACTGATGCCACGAACTTTGTGGTCTCAAAGTACAAGGCGGCGTAAAGCTATCAGGGAGTATTGTAATAGGCCGGGGATGGGGCTCGATCAGACCGCTAAAGATCTACATCAAAGATAGTGTGAACGGGTTTGTACAATATAGAAATTTCACGGTATACGATCAGTACAGAACATTATTGACTGCATATTCGACTACGGCCCATAATATGATCCAGCGTGATTTTGTTTTTGACAACCATCTCCCCGGTGCTAGACTCGTGGCCGGACACTCGTGGCTCTTCAACGAAACAGCAAACAAAAATAAATCAGAACCTCCAAATTAGTAGGCGTCCTTCGAAAACTGACCTAAACATCAACTCCCACTAGGTTTCGAATCCTTTCTTTCACTATCTGGAGAATTCGAATGGCCATGGATTACCTCATGACCATGGATTACATCATGGCCCTGACTTGCAATCCGTCTAGCCTGCTCTTCTGCTTGACCTGCGTCTCTGACAACATTTATTCTTTGAGCTTCGAAGTCCTGGGTCGCATCTTTGGCCTTCTGCCCAATGTCCGAAGCCAGATCTTTGAGTTTATCGCCAAACAGTTCCAGTTCCTTCACCTTGTGGTCGAATCCCGAATGATGAATTTCGCTCTCTTTTCCGCTGAGGTCAGATCCTGTGTGGTGGTGGTGTAGCTTCTCACTAATCCCGGCTTCCAAGTCTTTCGCCGTATCGTGAATCTTGCTGCGAAGATTCGACTCCAAATCGTGCGCTTTGTTTCCGAACCCCTCTCTAAGATCCTTGGCCGTAACAATTGCGTGGCGAGGATAGTCCGTGGCTGCGTCTGGCCTCATAGTTGCCATCGTCCGTGGGTTGCCTACCCCAGCGTACCGGTCAGGCGTATTGGCCTCCGTGTCCAACTTAACCTCTTCGTACATGGTCTCAATAGTGGCGACTACCCTGAGAAAAATAAAATTAATGTTGGGTCATACATAACAAGAAAAGAAGAAATTAATTTGGTTTCGAATATGAATGTTTAGACTCCAAGCCCGATCTGAGGGCGACATCTCGGAATAATTTCACACACCTGTAAGGATCCAAAGTACAACCTGGACGACTAAAATCGCGCTCTCGCTGCTCGATAAACTCTCGGACTTTCTTCCACTCGTTCTGATAATATTTCAGCCGACTTGGCAAGCCAGAGCCTTTCAAGAAGGTTAAGATCCCAGCGATGACGGTATTGATGGCACCAAACACGGTAACTGCACCATGACTTTTCCCAGCAGCCCCTAAAGCTGTCAAAGATGCCGCAACAACAATTTGAAGCCCCAGGCAACCATTTATCAAAACCGAGAACCGTTTGTATCCAGATTTTGCGGTCTTCTCGTTGTGCACAACACGGGCGTAAATGCCCAAGTTGGCTGCAGGTCGAAAGCCTGTAGGAGTTCTTGCCGCATGATTATGGGACATATGTGAGGTGATACCGGTAAGAAGTCGAAATACGTTGAGCTCCTCGTTGGCCACATCTGCGGTCGCTAGGTGTACATGTGCTTGGTCGCTTTGCCGTTCAATCGCTGTGGAGGTATCCCTGGGGAAATCAGTTCAGAATTGAGTCAGAATTTGTGGGAGCCTGGAAACGTACTGGGACCTGCCAAATTCGGCGTCTGTTTCTCCTGATCCTTTACGTCCGAAAGCTATACTCAGTATATCCTTAAGCCTGTTCATATTTATTGTGTGGGGGGAAAAGCGCGTTGTAGTAAGAAATCATCAAACAGAGTTTGGGCAAAAAATAAAGACAGGGAAAGAAAACAGGAGCGGCATCTCCATGCATGACGGTCCGGACATATGGGCGCCGACAAAAGCAAGTGGAAGGAAGATCATGTAGAAGAAATGCCTACCATCGTGATTCGGAGACCGGCCATAGGACAATGTGATTGGAGAAGCATGATGAGAAGTATGACAAGTGGCAAGGATGCTACGTGTAATGGCAGGTCCCCATGATGCTAATCTTGTACCATTGTGTCTTACCGTAGAAAGCTGTCTCTTGTCTATGTCGGCGCGTACTAATGCTGCAACAGCCAAGCCCCTCCCGCGTGTGGCTGTCCATTCCGTTATCAAGCTCATAACTCCCACACACCACGGACAGTCCCGCGAGCGTCGGGATTGTATTTACACTTCCTAGAAACGGTCTGTGACCAATGCGCTTGCATAATCCAGCCTTTTTCAGTGAATTCTACATGCATTATCTGAAGAGTAAAGACTCCTAGTCTCTGCCCGTCAATTGGAACTGTGACCTTCGCAGATTTTTAGAAAAGCACGCTCTCCCAGCTGAGATGCTGCCCATTACATACAGTACCGTATTGAGCCCGGCGCTTCTCTGATTCTCGTTCAGCCAACCCTTTTCGCTATTCTGAATGCTGATCAGCTACCCACTTTACCACATTTATATGCACGGGATACTGTGAACCTTGCTCAAATCGCTTTATTGATCGGCGACGCATCAACATCCCAGTGGTTATCATAATGTTGCATGAAGCTACTGCAAGCGGGCAATAATATGCGGGATCTGCTGTTCTAATCCTCCCACTTCGGAGTTAAATTAAAGTGGCTTCCTCTCAACGAAGGCAATTTGTAGCGACGAAGGGAAAAGAACGGCTCGCACAATTTGGATAGAAGTAAAAGGTTGCTGATTCCCACCAGTGGAATATTTTGCAACACGAGACCACCAGTGGACTGGCGAAGAGAAGCGCGGCTGGCAGAGGTCTGTTTTCGACCGACCGGAGGAGCCGGATTAATGTGAAGATGGATTTATACTGGACAGTGGACATACGCAAGGAATACGGAAGGAGGCAATAAAAAAAGGAAGCAAAATGAGGATTGATTGATTGTATGTGTAGAAGCCACGCTGCCGCAATTTTAAGTAGTTGCTGACTGACGCGAAGCGAGCGTGGCAGTTTCGCGTCAAAAATATACCCCGATCAATACTGCTGTAAACGAATATCAATTGACTCGACATGAGCCAGAACTTGGACTCTCGGGCTTCAGCACATGGAGCATTTCCAGAACCACGAAACGAACGCTCTAGGATCCCTCGGGAACCATGCCCTTCGAAATGCCGCACGAGCAGCAAACGCGCCCCTCCAAGTTCTCAGCTGTCGACGGCTCTCAATTCGAATCCGACATGCCGTACCCTCATACATCGCCGTTACCCTGCACCCCTGCACATGGAAGGCATACGACAATATAATTTGTACTCCAAATGCATGTCGAGGAGCAGTCTGAACATGGGGCCTCGAAGACAAATTCCGCCATGGCTACGAAGACAAGACCGGAACATACGTGTAGGTGAAATGTACAAGTAAGGGCTGGGCACGTTTTCTAGAGAAGCCGAGAGTAAAGCATCGTTACCTGTGGTAGATGGTGCGTCGTCTTATTCTGACCTGGAGCAAATTTTCCCAGCTACGAAGCGTTGAGGTTTCCATGACGGAGCCCTAAAATGCCTTTGCAAGTGTATGGCAGATAGCAAGACAACTGGTCACCGTAGTGGCTCTGAGCAAGTGAAAATCTACCTAAGATCTGTTCGAAGCCTCTTCGGAGCTCCCACATCTCAAATGGTGGGGGAGTATTCTGTGAAGAGTGGGGTGGCTATCGGGAAGTTGCCCGATCATGCCTACCGGCAGCGCTCGTCATTTCACAATAGGTACATATTACAAGCATGCAAGCTTCAAGTTGAAGTATTGCGACTGTCACCAGGCCCATTCAAATATTCAAAATGCCAAGTACAGTCGAAATGCCCAAGGTGGCTTCAAAGCCCGGCCCCCTGTTTCCAGACTATATCCGTAAGTATTTATCGGAGGTATGACACCGGTATATACTGATAAGATGGATAGCTCACTATGATCCTCTCGAGAAAGTCGAGATGGTTGGTGCCTTTGAGCACGTCGATCCCGGTCATCGTGCAAACCCGTTGAAGCCAAATATACTCGCAAAAGCTACCAAAATCGCTGATCTGAGTCCTCATGTCGGCACGGAACTTCATGGCGTTCAACTCAATGAGTTGAACTCCGAAGCACTGGATGAGCTCGCGCTCCTCACAGCTGAGCGAGGTTGTGTGGTTTTCAGGAACCAAACTAATTTCATGAACTCAGGTTTCGAGGCCCAGAAGAAAGTCGCGGGCCATTTCGGCCCATTACATGTTCATGGTTGGATGCCTCACCCGGAAAAGGGGCCGCCCGAATTTGTCATCGTCTATGATTCTACAGATGATCTTCGACTGCGAAGGTTCTGGGCACGAAAGAATCCCATCCAATTCCATGTCGACCAATCTCCTGAAGCTCAACCACCAGGTATGACATTCTTTGCCGTCCTTGAATCGCCCCCTGGAGTTGGCGGTGACACCATCTTTACAAGCACTGTGCGAGCTTTCTCTAGACTCTCGCCCAAGTTCCGTGCAAGATTAGAGGGTCTATTAGCTGTGCATTCTACGGACCAGCAAGTCAGTCGGGAAATCAGCGACAACAAGGATAAAAGTGTCATTCGTCGGCCTGTCACACGTTCTATTCATCCTGTTGTGACAGTGCATCCTGTTACGGGTGTGAAGAATCTTTTCGTGAATTCTTCATATACGAGAAGCATCGTGGGATTCGATGATGAAGAGTCGGATTACTTGCTGAAATTTCTGTTTGATCACATCAGGGGTGGGCATGACTTTTCGTGCCGCGTGAGATACGAGCCAGGAACGGTGGTAGTATGGGACCAAAGGGTCGTGCAGCATAGTCAGACATTGGACTACCCGGCTGGATCGAGAAGGCACATGTTTCGTTTGACGGCATTGGCCAATGTGCCGATCCCAAGCAAGGTGGATGAGGACGATGATGGGTGTAAACTCGAGGAGGATCGAGAAATGCTTGGGCTATGCTGAGTGCTATTTGGAGTTCTTTTCATTGCATTTTGTTACCTTGAACTGTCAAAGTATCTCATATACTCTCCCATTTACATCGATTTTCAAAATCTTATTGGTCTCTTTTACAACGTGTGATATCGACAAATATGAGTTGAAATTTAATCTTCGTTATCTGTCTAACTAATCCATGTGTTCTTATTTTGGGAGCCCTCCTTCCAGGTCGGCCTCAAATGCCATCAATTCTTTCATAAGTTTATGGTTCATCACTACGTCCCCCTTTTCGACGGACATCGGCATCAATGGGCGCCTCGGTTTATTGCCATATCCAAACAAACGATTCAGTAACATTTTCATCCCCGGAATCTATGCAGAAATTTTTATCAGCTTGTCCGAGATTGAGTGTGAGCTGAAGACCTACCCCAATTTTGATGGCAACACCATCAGCATTTGCAATGAGGTTTTGAACCTTCTGTGCCTCAACATACGATCCTGTTCCTGGCGCCGCTTGGCATAGTTCCCACAGTTTCACACAAGTTCTCTGGTTTTCATCAGCATCGCACGCAAACAAGTCCGGGCCCGGAAAAACATACAGGTGCGAAGTTCGCAAGTCCAGTAATGGCTCCCGAAGACCCCGACGCCATCGAAGGCAGCAGAAAATCAATAAACCCGTCTATTACCAGGAATGGCGCACTTGCTATCTTCCGGGGATACTGTTTCTCAAATGACGGCTCGTTCACCACCGCTGTGATTCGGGTGAGTTTACCAACAGCACCACATGTGAGCTTCACTCCGCAAATATTCGGTGCTGACTTTGCGATATCGATGATGAAATCAGAATCCATGTCTGTTCCACCTGAAACTCCGGGAAAGTTATACATCATTCTAGTTCAAAATCAGTTCGTATCTCCACCGCTCTTCGGCCTGAGGTACTCACACTGGAATGGGCGAAGCTTCAGCAATATCGAGGAAGTAATTCCGTAATGCCGCCATGTTGTCTGCCATTAATGGCCCCGCATAGTAACCCGGCGGAATAGCAATTGCGAAGTCTGCACCTGCAGATGCCGCATCTTTGGACAGCTGGATTGATTCGCGCGTGCTAGTGGCCCCAATTCCCGCCACAATAGGAACTGCATCTAGGCCGATGTCATCGAGGGCGGAGCGTGCAGCGACAATAAGGGAAGTGCGTTCTGATGCACTCTGCGGGGTAAGTTAACTCAAGTTAGTTGAATGAGTTTGGAAGGCGCGTACAAGATGAGGTGCTTCCCCCATTGTCCCCGACACCACGGGGAACGTTCCAGCCGATGCTGTGTCTTCAAGTCCTTAATGTCAGCTTACTGATCGGTAGACCAAGTTTGAGCGTATTCCCACATTGTACATGCTTCTTGAAGGACTCGAGGTCTAGGTCTTCGCTTCCATCTTGAAAGAAGGTTGGAAGAGGCGTATAGATTCCTCTCGCCAATGTTCTAGTCATCTTTGCAATATTGACTTCTAACGCTGACAGAACAGATGAAAGACAAGCCCAAAGGCGAAGACTCGCCAATGGTAAGGCTTTTTCTCCCACTCTTCAGAATTGGCAAATGATGTTATCCTTCGCTACTACCTACCTTGAAGCCTCCCGTTTCAAATGTGTCTTACTGATTGGCTTCCACCAGTCTCTCCACATGCGGCAGCATCGGTCACGATCCGAAATATCGAGCTCCGAAATGATATGCTCTTGGGCAGTACGATAAGACGGCCAGCGAATACCCCACTTGGTCCAAGCACTCACTAGTGTTTGCTCTAAAATCCCTAAAAGTGGGGGAGTCCTTCATTTTTCATGATATCGGCTTCTTCCCCGACGACGCCGACAACTCTCATTTCAGCCTCCTCGATTTGCCCTACCCTACGCCACACGATTTTCTTATCTAACATTCGATGACCGTTCATTGGAAGAGCTGGCCTTTCGCTGTGAACATGGGCCGCTTCCAACGGAAGCTTGTTATCTTACCGATTTCGTCGCCAATGGCACGGCGATTCCAACAACTTGGTACCTGGGAGCAAGCATTTGAAATTGGAGGTAGATAAGCGTCACATACAAAAGTAGGACTATTTCTTCCATCTACGTTCCCACTTTCGCTTCCCATTCTCTTTCAGTTGCTTCCTTCACCATGTCAACCCCATGCGAAACCGAGAAGACTGCACGAAGCATGGCAGAGATAACAGCTGCCCCAGAAGTTGAAGCCGTTGAAGCTCTGAAAGCCGTGAAGGCAGGGCATGCCAAAACGGTGGATATCGCCGCTCAAATATTAGCAAACAACATTGATATTGCTGGCACAGAAAGTTGGACATTAGCTGAAGACTAGGAACCTCATTCGAAAAGTAGACTGGAGATTAATTCCCATTGTAAGCCTCCTCTTAAGTCAAAATCTTTATGTCTGCTGACTTCTGGCTAGCTTTTTGTGTGTGCCACCTTGTCTGGTCTTGACAAGACCGCCATTTCGGCCGCTGCAATCTACAATTTGAAGAAAGACTTGAATCTCGTGGGACAGGATTACTCATGGGTTGGATCTGCTCCCTTCTTTGGTGGCCTGGCATTCATGGGTCCCTCTGCGTATTGCCTACAGAAGTTCCCTCCAGTCACCTATTTCGCGTTCAATGTGCTATGCTGGGGAATTCTCGAGATGTGCATGGCAGCTTGCACCAGTTTCGGTGGGCTGTTTGTTTGCCGATTCCTTCTTGGTGGCTTCGAAGCTTTGCTCATTCCCGCCGTGACACTTCTCATTGCCATGTGGTATAAGCCGAATGAACAGCCGGCACGCAATGCGATTATTCTCAACGTCATTGCACCCATTTTGAATGGACTAATAGCCTGGGCTGTTGGTTAGTTATACCCGGCGCCAGTCACGTACAGGATGACGCTGACAAAGAGCAGGATATCACAAGGGAGACTTTCCAGCTTGGAAGATCATCTTCCTCACACTTGGCGCATTTACGATCCTCTGGTCTCTAGTGGTGTTTTACTTCTTGCCAAATAACCCACTGGAGGCGAAGTGGCTGTCCGAGCGCGAGAAATTCATGCTTATTCAACGAAAAGCAATTGACAACACCGGCATGGAATCAAAGACCTTCAAGAAAGAACAAATCTGGGAGGCGTTGTTGGATATCAAGACATGGCTCATCTGGTTTGCAATCGTCGCCCTTCAAGTGCCCAATGGCGGCCTCACAACCTTCAACACCCTCATTATTCAAGGTCTTGGCTTCGACAACAAGAAAACTGCACTCCTCGCAATGCCACCCGGAGCTATGAGTACTTTATCTGGCATTGGACTGTCATTCTTAGCGGCTACTACTCGGCGGTACAGAACAGTCATAGTTGCAATCTCCATCTTACTACCCCTCATGGGCGCCATCATCTGTTACACCCTGCCCCGTACAAATCTCGCGGGCCAACTCATCGGCTTGTACATTTTATATACATACTGGGCACCATATGTAACGCTAGTATCCATCTACCAAGCGAACGTTGCTGGCCATTCCAAAAAGGTGTTCCTCTTCGCTTTTTTCTACGTGGCGTGGGCCACAGGGAACATTATTGGTCCACAGACATTCTTGGCCTACCAAGCGCCGGCTTATACGGGAGGGACCGTGGCAATGATCGTGTGCTACGTTGTGGCAATATTTTGCATTCTAGGATACGGATTAGTCTGCCAGCGCAGCAACAAGAGAAGGGCGGGTGAAATCAGCGAAAATAGGGGCGATATGGACTGGCTCGACTTGACGGATAAGGAGAATACATCTTTCAAGTATACGACTTGATTGGTATCGGCTTTGGTAGCTAAGAAAGACGCACCATCGAAGTTTAATGTAAGCATCATCCACCAAAAACTCAGTGCCTAAGGAAATTTCCTATAAGTTAGCTACAATTGTTTGATGGCAGTATTTCCACCCCCGTTTCTGATTTACATGTATATGAAGAGGGTTATCCATACTATCTCCGGATATTCCAGAGAAAAGATCAGTATCGGTGAGCAACGGAAAGGATATGCCGTCTGTATCCAAGGTACTGAGCATGCGCGTGGTGGAGGAGGTGATCGTTGTTCGAGCGTCACGATTTAGCCCCCGGACATTCGGTAGCATTTTGCCTAGCTGGTGCCTCGACTATATGTTGTCTAGACAGAAGATCAACATCACATGCCACCATTGTTAATAATTTTGCTCTTAGTTGGCACGTGACCTTTGTTTTGGGTTATCGCGACGCGTTCTAGATCCCTCATTCGCCCTGACCACCGTTCGAGACAGTGCTGCCAATGGACTGTATACGCCGCATACCTTCCTATTCGAAATCGTTAAGAGAATGTGGGCAATATATTCCACCTTAGAACCTTCCTGAGCTGGGATCGTGGCTTGCAGAAGAGGAGGGAAGATTAGCTACCTTGGCCACTGTGCCGTGTCGTCAAATAGTTATCAATACTTCTACCCAGACTGAGTAGTCCCTTCTCTACGCCACTGCCTTGGTTATGCTGCAGATTCCAGAGGATTTGTACGGAGCAAATGCAAAGTTTACTAATATATTGCCAGGTTCGTGCATTTTGCTAACTTTTGTCGACACCTGCTGCCTTTTCCGGTCAGATTCCCGACGAGCATATGCGGCCGTGCTTGAGAGCCATCTTCAGTAACGACGAGCAACTCGTGATTGGATTGTTGAATCGATACATTATGCAGCGGCTGATATGATCGCTGTGCCATGTCGTCTTCCCGTCTGCTACCATGGCCAGGTCGCAATGCAGGCAGCAGCATGGCCGAATTCCAGGTTCTAGTGGATCTGGATAATTACACACGGGTCGGGAACTGTTACGGGCATGTGGGGTAAGCCTAGACATGCACGAAATATCGTTTCCTGCGCCCTATTCTCGGGAACCCACCCATGTGGGTGGTCTGGTTCCTGGGTTTTTAGGCGCGTTATCAATTCTCCGAATGGGTGTAGCACCTGCCGCATTGTTGCACGAACTGTGAGAGACCCCTCCAGACCGCTCACGATGGAGGAAAAGGGTATAAATTTGGCTTGAGGTTTTCTTTCACTTCATCTCATTATTCTTGCGGTTTCAAATATAACATACTTCAATAGATTGAAGCGTTTCATTCATTGGGAAATTTAGAAGGTTTCTGCGAATCCCCACTGTGGTATATCACAACCGTACATCGGCTAATAAGTGGCTGATGCAGTTATTCACTCGAGTTATTTTGTTCTTGAAGACTTTGACCAACGTCCAGAATGCTCAACAAATGGCGAGTGCTACTTGTGGTTATTCCCGGGTTTGTAACTGCGGTGTCAATCACTGTTGATAGCTTCCAAGTCGGTCACGAGGGAGCAAAAGCTATCGACGGCAACTCGAGCACGTTTTGGCATTCAGAATATAGCCCAACTTTGGCAGCGCTTCCCCATTCTGCCATCCTTGATCTAGGGTCGTCTCAGCTACTGAATGGCTTTACTTATTTACCCCGCCAAGATGGCAGCTCTAACGGAAATATTGGTCAGCATACAGTCGAATTGAGTCTGGATGGTACGACGTGGAACTTGGTAGCAAATACTACTTTCGTCGATGACGAGTCTCAGAAAGAGACGGGATTTGCCAATGCACAAGCTCGATATGTTCGCATCACAGCACTCACTGAAGCTGGCAATCGCGGTTCGTGGTCAAGCGCTGCTGAGTTTGGTGTCAGAGTTGCTTCTACTAGCACGACAAATGGCCAATGGGGTCCAGTAATAGCTTTCCCGCTGGTTCCAGCGGCTGCCGCT
Organism: Lachnellula suecica; assembly: GCA_007825345.1. Classification (NCBI taxonomy): domain Eukaryota; kingdom Fungi; phylum Ascomycota; class Leotiomycetes; order Helotiales; family Lachnaceae; genus Lachnellula; species Lachnellula suecica. The sequence goes on along the minus strand of QGMK01000087.1, from coordinate 16,420 downwards.
GTGTCATATAGCACCGGGAACATCGTCACGTTCGCGTCATACAGGGTAAACACGTTTTCAATAGGTGCATCTGGTAAGATAATTTTCACAACTCGTCCATGGTATCTCCCCTTTAATGCAGTCAATGGCTGCTCTGGTTCAGAGAAACTAATCCGTGACCTAGGCAACACATATACTGCAACTTATAACCCCGCGACCAATACTGTCAGTGAACTAAATGTTGTCAACACTGTGCATGATATGTTCTGTCCAGGAATGTCAATAGACGCAAACGGGCGTGCTGTTGTAACTGGCGGGGACAATGCTAATAAAACAAGCATTTACGACCCGGTAACAAACGCCTGGACGATTGGAGCTGTCATGAAAATCCCACGAGGGTACCAGGCATCTACGACACTGTCAGATGGACGAATCTTCACCATAGGCGGATCATGGAGCGGCGGTTACAGCGGGAAGAATGGCGAAGTATACAACGCAACTGCGAACACCTGGTCCCTTCTCAGTGGATGCCTCGTTGCTCCAATGCTCACGAATGATGCGCAGGGCATCTTTCGGCAAGATAATCATGGGTGGCTTTTCGGATGGAAGAGTGGATCAGTTTTTCAAGCTGGACCTAGCAAAGCCATGAACTGGTATGGCACCAACGGAACAGGCTCCCAAACCGCGGCTGGAACACGAGCCTCTGATACTGATTCTATGGACGGAAATGCAGTCATGTATGATGCAGTCAACGGGAAGATTTTTACCGCCGGCGATCCCCGAGCTATCAAGACTCCAACGCAACAAGCAATGTTCATTTGATAACTATTGGAACCCCTAATACCACACCCACTGTTCAAACCCTCACCTCAATGCACTACCAACGTGCGTTTGCCAACGCTGTCATCCTGCCGAATGGCAAAATCTTCATTACAGGTGGCCAGTCCTATGCGGTTCCTTTCACGGACACCACAGCTATCCTGACGCCCGAGCTTTGGGATCCGACAACTCAAACTTTTACGGTTCTTCCAGCACACGCGATACCGCGAACATATCACAGCATAGCACTGCTCATGCAAGATGGACGAGTATTTACCGGCGGTGGTGGCATGTGTGGAAACTGCGCGACGAACCACGAAGATGCTCAGATCTACAGCCCTGCGTATCTTTTCAACTCAGATGGAACAGCGGCGACTAGACCTGGCATCACGTCAGTTTCTCCAGCAACACTGGCTGTTGGTGGAACCATCACCGTGGTTGCGACTAGCGCACTTACGAGTTTCTCCCTCATTCGCTATGGATCTGCAACTCATACTGTGGATACTGACCAGCGTCGTATCGTATTGACTCCGGCAACGACGTCTGGAACTACTTATACCTTTGTGCTTCCAAGTGACTCCGGGGTGGCGTTGCCTGGCTACTGGATGTTTTTTGGTATCAATAGTGCTGGAGTTCCCAGTATCGCAAAAACTATCAAAATAACAGTTTCGTGAGAAGTGTTTGCGTTCTTAAGCTCGCTTGCGCAAACCCCTCATTTGGAAATTTGTCACATTTCATCCACGGGGATTCGGGGGTTGGAAATCCGAGAGGGCGATTGGAATACCGAGTGAGCTTCAACACCTGCGACTGGGGGTGGGGTTTGAAAAAGGTGCAGGCATTTGTAGACTTTATCAGGTAGCTTGATTGGTCCAAGATATCACTCCCGCATATGCAGTCTCCAGTTATGCAAGAGTGCTTATTCACCTGCGTTTGGTGTCGACCCTGAGCCAATCATTGTAGCCCCATTTCGAAAACACAAATAATGTACAACCAGAAATGGGACTGCGAATCAGCCGCCCCAATTGTTGCCATCTTCTGAATTCACTACCACGCGTTCATAATACGAGAAGTGGGAGATCTATAAAGGGGGCCACTCCCAGGTCATTTGAATAACCTTCGTTGGAAACAAGTTCTACCAACTCTCGGCCTGTACAATTACGATGCCTTTTCCGTCCGATGAAGTGCTTATGAAGACTGCTGGTGACTTGGTGGACCAGCTACAAGCTCTTTTTGGGAAACACCCTGGATTCCGTGCCAGTAAGACCTCTTCACGATCCCAAAATTCTTACCCAACTAAATCGCGTTGGCGCAACAGCTCATGCCAAAGGCGAACTGCTCAGCGGGAGCTTCACTCCCTCCACTGAAGCCAAAAAGCTCTCCAGCGCACCCCACTTCAATAACCCCACACCTGTCACGGTGAGATTCTCCAACTCCACTGGCGTCCCCAACATCCCCGACAATGATGACAACGCCAACCCTCGCGGCATTGGGATTCGGTTCCTCCTAGGTGATCGTAAACACACTGATATTATCGCCCACTCTATTCCGTTCTTTCCAACCCGTACCGGCGCCGAATTTCTGCAATTCCTCCAAGCTGCTGGCTCTTCACCACCAGATGGCCCGCACCCATCGCCAATCGAAAAGTTCCTAGGTGGAAGCCCATCTGCTCTCGCTTTCGTGACTGCTCCTAAGCCGCCGCCAGCCAGCTATGCAACACAGCAGTATTTCAGCGTGTCTGCGTTCAAACTCATTGACGCCGATGGCAAGGCAACTTCCATCCGCTATCACGTGGTGCCGGACGCCGGAGTGTCCACACTCGATGCCGAAGCCGTGAAGGCAAAGGATGCCGACTACCTCCAAAAGGAGCTCGTTCCTCGTTTGGAAGAGGGGCCTATAGGCTTCAAGATTTTGGCACAAGTTGCGGAAGAAGGAGATGTAACCGATGACGCGACGGTTCACTGGCCCGAATCTCGTAAAGTGGTCGAGTTGGGATCTTTCAAACTTGATAGTGTTGTGCCGGATAATGCGAAGGAGCAGAAGTACATCATCTTTGACCCGATACCGCGGGTTCAGGGTGTTGAGCCGTCTGATGACCCGTTGTTGGAGATGCGCGCTGCGATTTATTTGATCAGCGGGAAGCAGCGCAGAGCTGCGTGATTTTGGTAATCAATATTTGCCTCATAGCTACTTTGCACACAACTGATGCTCCCGGTCTCAATTGACATACTACCTACCACTTTTTTCCCTTGTGTTTGTTCATGTGCTTTTGCGTCTCTCGTATAAAGATTCCTTGTCATGTCTTGGGCAATGAGGCTTTGCTGCCAACATCACTGAACTTGCTGTATGCATCTCAGCTTGATGTTGGTGTTTGGTCCAGATGAGGTCGGATTTGAAGGCTGAGTAGAGTCATACTGTACCTTTAGAGAGGCACAGTGCTGATGTGAGGTTGGACCAACGACGAATATCTGTTCTGTTGCTTGTTGCAACCAGCAGACGACCGCTGGTCGAGCGCTTACTGTGTGTCACGAGGCGTAACAAACATCGTGTTGGAGTCTTGGAATCATTGTAGGTCGTGTGAACAAACTGAGAATGCTTACTTTTGCTTGATTCTTAGCTGACTTCGGCCGACAGTATCCGAACCTGTCAAATGGTATATAAACCTATCAGACAGTCTACTACACGATTTCGATTATCTACTGAACATTTATATATTGGACGCCCCATTAAACAACCGCATTTACAAACCCCGATTTGCATATCAAAACCGGAATGTCAGACATCAAAAGCGGAAAAATGAAAGCTGTACGCTGGGAAGGACAGCCCTACTCTGTGAGCGTTGAGAGCGTCGATATACCCAAGATTACAAACTCTCTTGATGCGATTGTTCGAATTACCAGCAGCGCTATTTGCGGGTCAGATCTCCACGTTTATCGAGGACGTGCACCGACAACGCCGCCTCTAACATTTGGCCACGAGAACATTGGAATTGTTGCAGAAGTCGGGAACGACATAACCACGCTGAAGAAAGGGGATCGGGTTGTCGTAACCGGTATCCTTCTCAAGGCCACAGATAATGGAGAATCTGCTCTTGAGGGCGTTCTCGGCCTTGGGGGGTTTGCAGGTTTCCCCCAGTTCGACGGAGGGCAAGCGGAGTTCATGCGCGTACCATTTGCGAATGAAAACCTTCTCATCGTTCCCCCGGGGGATTCTCATGAACTTGACTATCTGCTCTTGGCAGATATATGGCCCACCGCTGTCTGGGCTCTAGACTGCGCTGGCCAAGTTTTTGGGGACACTGTAGTTGTATTTGGTGCTGGTAATCCTCCATAGGATATTACAAACTTATGTTAATTGTTTACTAATTCCGAGATAGGTCCCGTCGGTTTACTCTGCGTTTACTCCGCACTTCTACGTGGGGCAGCACGTGTCTACAGCGTTGACAATGTTCCGAAAAGACTTGCAAAGGCCCACAAAATGGGTGCCATACCAATCAACTTTTCTGACGTCGACCCGGTTGCGGAAATCCTCAGGCGTGAGCCAGGCGGTGTTGACAGATGCGTTGATCTCGTCGGCTCCGAAGCAATCGATTCAAAGGGCGACAGTGCACCGAATATTATTATTAACTGGGCCATTGGTCTTACCAGATTCTACGGTGGAATTGGTTTGGTCGGTGTCTATCTTCCACAAGATCTCAGTAAGACATGAAAGCACAATGTCAATCTGGTCGCAGTAGCTAACTTTGTATGTCTGCAGAACCTACGTCTCCGGAGGAAAGCCGGGGATTCCTCAGTATTCCAATTGGCGACTTTTTTCTCAAAGGACTTTCGATGAAGGGAGGTGCGGTCGACATCAGGAAATATCAAGAGCCCCTCAAGGCACTCATTGAAAAGCGTGGCGCGAAGCCCAGCTTTGTCTTTGATAAGGAGTATAAAATTGAGGAGGGTGCAAAAGCGTATCATGACTTTGCTACTCACACAATCATCAAGCCAGTATTTCGTTTCAAACACTCTCACGAGACGGAGAAAGGTGTTACCAACGGGGTATGATGTTGAAGTGATTGTACAATCGAGCTCGTGGCGTCTGTGATGAAGTAGTTGTTTCTGCACCAATTGAAATTATTGAATAGTTACGATTTTCCACTTGTCCTTGTAATTATTTCCCATAATCCCGCTCCCGAGGTAACAGTGAGGATGCCGTTCTACCTCTATCTGACCAAAAGGAAGACGTCTAATTTCCAATCCTGAAAAAAAAGTAAGTTGTGCTGTCACTATTTTACAGCTGTTCTACACAGCGAATAAAATAACAACAAACTTGTGAGATCTTAGAATAATACTGAATCGACAAATCCGTATTTTCGAACGTTCTACGATAAAATTTGAGGGATAATTACTCACGTGCAGTTCTCACTATTTCAGTAGTTATCATATCCTAGATTTAGCGTAAGTCCGTGATGTCATAGGAGGCAACCCGAGAGGTCAAGTCCAACGTCATGAATCTTCGTAAAGCACGTCCAAGAAGACACAGCCTCTGCATTTGAGCGCACCAATATCCAAATGGCTTATTTGCTTACATGTTGATTCCATACATCAATTTTGTAGGCTCAGGCGACGATTTTTACCCTGATCCCAAGCCACGATCGCGAGGAAGCGTTGTGTTCCCAGCATTATTGGCATTAAGGCGAAGCACGATCTAGATGCCGACGATCTCGACCTCCCTCAGCAAGCAGGTTTGTAACTAGTGTCAGTGCCCAGCAGAGTAGTACATAACGCGACATTCCCCGCTGAATACTGGGTTTGTAAACTTAATTTTCTCTAATTTGCCATTGCTTCCTCGTCTCGATTCAAGATGGCTGTCGAAGCACTTCTGCCCCGCGCCGCTGCGCTTCTCTCCCGCCGTGCTTGCAGTAATTACAACAACGTTTATGGCTACAGGTTGGTACAAGCCGGAAAATAGATTGGGCGAAGTCTCTGACGCGTTTTGCAGAAATACCTCTTACAGCTGCCACTCTGCCTGGTACAGATTTGGACGCTGGATCCTAGCAGGAGTCCTCATCCTCATCGGACTTCTTGTCCTCTTTATTTTGGCGTATGTTGCTCCAAATTCCCAGCTGTTTATTTGTCTCCTGCTAAAAATTTCACAGCTGCTGTGCCATGCGCCGTAGACGTCGCAGCCGCCGAAACCAAACCACCACCCCTATGGTGGCACAGCCCGCGAACGGCGCATATTATAACAACAACCAGACCTACGCTCCTCCTGCAGGAGCCCCTCCTCAGTACGAGGGCAACAATGCTGCTGGAAACCAAGGCTATTACGGACAGCAAGGGGGCGTGGCAGAAAATCAAGGCTATTACGGACAGCAGGGTGGTGTGACACAACCCCAGAATGCTTACGTGAAATGATCAGGACGACTTGCTCTTGTACGAGTGCATGGAGAATATAAGAAGCAGCCTTGGGGATACATACTGGCGCGTATTAAGAGATATTGTACATAATCATTAATGACGTTGACGTTTTGGTATCATAGTCGAGTTTTTATTGCACCAGTGAACCTCTGACATTGGAATCGGCACCTCTTTTTGTCATTCATCAATTGTCATTCAGCTTTCAACAAACTTGGTATACCCTAAGTTAGCAGTAGTCTATCCGAGTTTCCAATTCCAAGTTTTTCTAAAAACGCAAAGTTGCTCCAATCCCCCCTTTCAGCTGAGACTAATCATCTATGGCGCTGCTCTAGCCCTTGTCCATAGCTAAATCGTCAAAAGATACTCGAGGATGGAAACTTGGCAAGGTGCTCTGATCCCAAAACCCCTTTACGGGTGCATCGGTATCATTGATACGTACAAATGATGTCTGTATTCGCCCCAGTGCCGGTGACAGAGCATGAGCACAAAACAGAGGTTCCTTGCTGCAAAGTCACGATTTTGCCGGGCGACGTTCCAGCTGGATAAACGGTTCTACCGTTCTCAATGGCATATGCGTCAGTGAACTTTATGGTGCCGAAATTCGAAAAGGGTGCTGGGGTGGTTCCCTCCTCAAAATCTTCAATGATCCACTCAGCGCTCGTTTCACAAAGCGCGGGTTGACGAGTAAAGGTATGCGTTACTGTTTTTCCGGCCGTCACATTCTCCAGTGTCGCAATTCCCGTTGTTTTTGATGTCGCGGCGACCGTGATTTTGATGGCATCTCCAACGGCAATGGAGACGCCACTGAAGTCGTAGGCATAGTCTAGATACCACTTTGTGCTTGGTTAGTAACCGAAATCATTACAAGGCCGGATGCTCTTCCCACCTCGTACCAAGCATCAAATGTTATTGAACTCCCGGAGACAGTTGCATCTATGCCAGCCTGGAGAATGGCGGTGGTACAGGTGTCTCCGTCAATGCCTACCCAGGCCGAATATGAGTACTCAGTACCGGAGGATCCACCTGAGGGGATTTTGGGGGCCGCAGCAACAATTGTTCCTGTCACCAGAGTAAACCCGGTGCCGTCTAAGATCACTCCGCACCACTCTTCGTTATACGTAACGTGCCGCCTTCCTTCATGGACTTGAGCTTCTATCAGAGCATTTGGCTTTCGGGGACTGAAAGATCGCTCGGATCTCGCAGCTTGACGACGGTTGAAACGTTCAGCTTGTAGGCCGGTGGCTGCGAAGACACCACTGCTGCTAAGTAGTGCAGTTAGATGAGATATCTTCATAGCGAAAAGAGTTGCTGGAAAATTCGAGTTCAATTTATGTGGCTAGTGACAAAGCAAGCAGAAATTGGATGGGATATCTGCTCGCGAAAAGTCTGCCAACGAGTAGTTATATCTGTCTGGCTTTTCTAGCACCCCTCAACTCATAACAGCTGTCATGCGAGAGTCGCACAACAAGGTCATCAAGGTAGAAGAGTTGGTGTGCGGGATACCCACCTTCCTCATGCGTACCAATATTGTCCCGCTTCGGCAGGAATGGACGGTTTAGACGAGCCCTTCATGGAGACCCCGCAGCAAGATTGTCCCGAAGAGCCAATGAAAACTCCAGTGTGGACTAGGAATGGGCAAGACTAAGCAGATACAATGCTTGTTTCGACAGCCATTGTACTTGAGCACAAGATAGCGGAACAGGGGCTGAGAAAGCATTCTGAGGAACCAGGAAGGCAAGGCCTCCTGAGAGATCGAGGGAAATTTTGGGACTGAGCTGATGGACCACCAGATAAATACCTTTGCGGCAACAATTCGAGCTCAACTTGGGCAGTGTGTATTTGAACAACATGGCACAGGATAAAAATCCTATCTTACAGTTTGGAGATGGACGGCTATGTTGGCGAGGTATGATACAGAACGCCAGCTGTAAGTATTTAGGTATCCCCCCACCTCCTCAGCGAGAACCGTAAATATTTCTCTGGGGAATTGGTCTGGTGAAACCGAAAGGGATAGTATGCCAACGAATTTTTGAAGTATATGAAGTATTACTTTGAGTTGTAGCTTCCCTTGAACTCAGGAATCGGGATAGAGTCAGGGGGGTATGATAGGATGAGTACTGCGATTGACTAGCAAGGAGCAAATAATCTAGCGATTAAACACTTACGGTCAGAATTTCAACATCCACCAGCACTCTTATATCCGAAATGCCCCTCAGAAGTCCTTCAAATTTACCCTTTCAATGAAATTGCCATTGAGCAATCCCAAAATATTCTGTGAAAGCTGATACTGAACGCCTTGACCTGGTTGGTCAAACCATGCCGCAATGGGGCCCGACAAAGCGTCAAATTCCTTCACCACTTTGTAGACATGATAGTTGTAAGGATACCTAAGCCATTTATCATCAGCATCGACTCAATTGATTACCGCCAGGAGAGGGAGTAAGGGCTCACCGGGGATCTGAGGCCGGAGTATCAAGATTACTCGGCGGCAATGCCCTTTGCATGTATGGCGCGCCAGCTGGGCTCACGAATGTCCCGTACTCGCTCCCAAATCTATCCAAATGAAAGCCCAGTGAGAACTTGATGACTCCTGAAATTGGGAGCGCGGCGGTGTTTAACTGGAATCCGTTCTGCGGGGGGTATATGAAGGAACCAGAGGTGGCATTGTACCACTTCGAGAGGAATTGGCCAGGGCAGAGACCACCGAAACGATCGTAGGTGTTCAGAAGAGTACTGAGAGGAAGATGAGTGGGCAACTTCTTGGGTCCGAGCCTTGGATCGCCGCATACGTAGTCGTGGATTAGAGACTGGTTCTTGTTCGTGCCCGCGCAGTAGTGTGGACATGCTTGGGTATTTTCCGTGGAGTCTGAATCTGGAGCCCGTTGGACCAGAGGGGTGGCATGAGCCATTGCTAATGCAAGTAGCAAAGTAAGAATGCTGGAAACGTTCATGATTTCTGGTTGCCGAGGACTACTCAAAGGACAGCTCTTGAGGGGGATCTTAAGATATGGTCTCTGGATCCATGCAAGGGGTGAAGGAGTAAACTCCTTGCATTGCATGAAGAAACCAATATTTGGGTCGCAGCGTGATACATCATTTCAGACCGATAATCTGGGGTACGCTGTACTCTTGTCACTCTGGCCCTACAAGGGTAGAGCTCGTGCCTTCCAGAGTGTTACTGCTTCGGCCGGGGTCATCTTAAATGGTGACACTCGGCTGAGCCAAATTTCCTCTCTAGCAAAGCTGAGGGGATATGAATAATCTCCACGAAAACAAATGACAAAGCGAACTGAAATTTTGTATGTGCTTTGATCTTGAATAATGCAAGCTCGCGATCATGCGGCCATCAGCAGCTGCAGTTGACGCGCTTGTTCGCCAAGGTGACACCAATGAGACCAGCCATAGCAACATGATGGAAGACATAAAAGCTCGAAAGAAAAAGAGAGCAGAGCCGCTTCATCCAATGACTTGATAGCAATACACATCCCCCGAAGCAGACTAACATTGGGATCTTTCCCAGCGAAGTCACGTGGTCCATATGGTTGGCCTGTCGCGTACGCGTGAGAAGGAAGCACGCGTATACTTTCTGCTGACCAATGGCTAATACCACAAAATAGGACGAATCGATGTTCACTTCGTGTCTTTGTGTGAAGGGATATTGTGAGTCCCAGAGATGGAAATGACGAAGGAAGTTAAGTCACAAAAAGGTAATCGGAGTTTTGTGCGACGCCCTCCGAATAAACACGTGACTCAGCTTGACATCTTGAAATGCTATACAAATAGTGACTCAAATCCCATCAATCTTATTAATATCAAGTTGTTTCACAATCCGACACCAGTAATACAAATATTCGATTCAAAATGGTCTTCAACCCAAACGATTACAAGCTTCTAAGCTTCGACATTTATGGCACCCTCATCGACTGGGAGTCAGGAATATTCGAGGCGCTCCTTCCCTTGCTGTCAAAGCTGCCCGAAAATGATCCTCATCACCCTGGTCAAAACACCGCCGAAGTAAACAGAAGCTTTCTTCTGGGCGAATATACCAAATACGAACTTGCAATTCAAAAAGAGCATCCCACTTTTCCATACCCGAAAATTCTTGCAACTGCCTACGAACGCCTCGCAACGAAGCTTGGGGTCACGATCACTACAGCTGAAACTGAGGATTTTGGATCTACGATTGGCACATGGCCGGCCTTTCCTGACACCGTCGCAGCAATGCAGGTGTTAGGCCAGCATTACAAGCTTGTAGTGCTGTCCAATGTCGACAAAGCGTCTTTCTCACGAACCCTTGCTGGGCCACTCAAGGGAGTGAAGTTCGACGGCATATATACAGCTGAGGACATTGGTTCTTATAAGCCTGATCTGCGGAATTTCAAGTACATGGTGGAGCACTCGGACAAGGATTTTGGTGTGAAGAAGGACGAGATTTTGAAGGTTGCACAGAGTATTCAGCACGATCATATCCCGGCGAAGAGGTTTGGTCTGAGACCGAGTGTCTGGATCAAAAGGTCTGGAGATAAGTCTGCAATGGGTGGGAAGTTTGATGACTTCAAAGATCAAGTGGACCTCGCAGCTACGTTTGATACTTTGGGGGATTTTGCAGCGGAGGTGAAGAAGGGATTTGGTGATGAAAAGTGAAGAAGCTGAAAAATTACTATGGCCGAATTGTAATAGTCGTCATAAGTCTGGACTTAGGCACAGAGCTTCTTCGGACAGTCCAGTAACCTTTTCTCTGATATTTCGTATCAGTTTTAATTGTACTACTAGTAAAACTTGAATAAATCTGTTAGAATGACTAAAGGACTGTTCCTACGATCGAGCAGTATCACCTAATGGTGTAGTGGCGCTCAGAATGGAAGTTTAAATCCCACCAATGAGCCCCTCAGCGGGGGTGTTATGCGGCGGGAAAACAATATTGCGGAGAGCTTCATATTTGCCAAGAATTTATCTTAGCCTATAAGTTGCATGGCTTCTACTTCGAAAGCATTGAGAGTAGCTTTTGTTAATGGCTGCTGTGTGAAAAATAGCAGCACGCTTATCATACCCTTTTACTTAAAGAAGACTTCTAGGCGTGTCAAACACCACATCTAAGTTAGCCCTTTTCAAGAGCACCAGTATTAAGTGGGCTTTCGCAAAACTCGAGACGTTCCACCACCAACACGATGTATTCTCAAATGGTTATGGTCTTCGGCCTGACTTTCTGTTTCACCGTTGTGAACTGTGTATCGTTGTATCCTCTCCCTCGAAACAAGACTTGCGCCATCGCTTCGTTATACGAGTCCTCCAACGGAACACGAGATGATTCTCCAGCTGTGGCGTCAGCTTTCGCCGAATGTTCACGGAATTCAATTATCAAATTCTCCGCAGGAGTTGACTACAACATTCTCACTCCGATCAAAGCAACAAACCTCAGCAATGTCGAAATTCAGATGCAAGGCAATCTTCACCTTCCCCAAAATATCACAGCTGTCCAAGCAGCGGTCAACAGTAGCAATGCCCTTACGTATTCTACAGCCCTCTACTGGTTCTCACTGGCAGGTCCTTCCATTGACTTCATCGGAACTAGCAATGTAACAAACGGCTGGATCTATTCATACGGCCAGGCATGGTGGGATGCCAATCCTGCCAATAGAACTGGAATCGTCTCTCGTCCTCACCTGCTGAAGTTCGATACTTCAAATGGCTCACTTCGACATTTCAAGTCCAAGAAGCCAATTGCATGGGGTGTACAGCTATCTGGAAGTAACATTACTGTTACGGATGCAGTAGTTGACGCTTATTCGACCTCTGGTAGCTTTCCTTTCAATACTGATGCCTTTGATGTAACTGGCACGAACATTAAAATCCTCAACAGTGTCATTTTCAATGGCGACGATGCGATTGCGGTCCAATCCGGAGCCCATGACATTCTGTTCGAAGGCGGAACAATTGGTTATCAAAGCCACGGAATGAGCATTGGTTCGCTTGGCCAAGATCAAGCTTCCTTTGCGAACGTCTCAAATATCAAATTCAACGACGTGACAGTAATCAACGCAGTTTACGCCGCTAGATTCAAGTCTTGGATTGGCGGCCAAGGTCTTGCTCGAAATGTGACCTGGTCAAATATCAGGACCTATAATGTTACCTTTCCAATATTTGTCACGCAAACATATTTCAATCAAGGCTCCACTCAGACACAACTCGAGAACGGTGCCACATCAGGAAGGCCCAACAACTCAACTGTGGAAATGCATGACTTCAAATGGGAGAACTTCACCGGGTCGATCAACACATTCCAACCAGGAGACGGTTCATGTGTTACAAGCCCGTGTTGGTACAACGCCGGATTGCCAGACTTGCAACATACCGAGGCAGTTATCGTGGAGTGTAACACGAATTCATCTTGCCAAAACTTTGCAACGAAAAATATACAGCTCTTTACTCAAAATGAGGAAGCTGCGACCGTGGTTTGCTTGAATGCAACGGCAGAGCTGAACCCTAGCCTTGGGTTTGATTGTAGAAATGGGACGTATCTTCCTTTGTAGCCCCCGGGCAAGACAGGATACACATTTGGAAGCTCAATGGACTCAAATAAGCCGATTAAAATGATATCCCGCATGATCTTCGCAGAGCACCCCCCTTTTTCTCCACTTACCACGTGACTTCAAAGTTCAAAGTTCATTCCTTCATATGTGGTTCCAAAAGCCTGAGGGTTTCTAATCAATGTCCCCGATATGAACGCTGAAATCCCCCTGAATTCTCTAAAAATCTATGCCTTCAACTTAGTTGAAAGGTTCCTACCCGAGGGTTTTTTTTTTGGGGGTTGACCACCCTCACGTGAAAATGTGGGTTTTCACGTGTGCTGACATAAGAAAACCCAGGGTTGCGCTTACCCCGCCAAAAACACTTCAGCACTTACCCGGTCACAGAAGAGGCTGCTGTAAACTTAGCATAGCTCTGACAGACTACTAAGCTTAGTATTACAAGAAGCACTGCGATTGTAGCATAAAGCAGCCCCGGAGAGAGAGCGAGCAAAGTCATCCTGCTTGTTCCGTATCTCCCCCACATTTCCATGTGATTTAAGACGGCTAAACGGTTAAATGGCTTCGGGCTCAGGCTTAGGGGCAGGCTCAGGCTTAGGGCCAGGCTCAGGCTGGCTTTAGGGGCAAGCTCAAGGGCAGGCTCAGGCCATGGCTAGCGGAGTCGCTTGCGACTTGACGCTAGCGCAAGATAAAAGAAAATAAGCAAGAAAATAAAAAAGGAAATATAAAAAGGGTGCCTTTTGAAGTTGAAGGCGAGAGTGGGGGCCTGCCCCCCCGACCTATTTACCTCCTAAAGTCGGTTAATGGCATATGAAGCACGTGGCGCAGTTCTTCGGGAGTGTTCCACGGATGATGAGTGGAACTTGTGAAATGTGACAATAAAACACGCTCATCCTTCTTCTTTGCGTCCCTGAACAGGTCTTGAAAGTATGGCTGAAAGCCACCAATAATATGCTAGCGCGAGCTCCCCCAAAGGGTCGTGATATCTTACGCTCGCTTAAAGCGCCACGTAGTATAGAGGCCCTGGCAACGCATTTTGATTGCATACCTTCTCTGTTCACACGACTTTTTGTATAACACGAACCAGCATGCATAACGAACATAGCTCCCCAGATTCAATCTTCGAGCCGCTTGATGCTGGAATTCGCGAGATCAGGCTGCTGATAATACGTCCATCTCTAGATATTGACGATCCTGTTGTCTGCCGCCTTATTAAAGGCTCCCTGGATGATGATTCACAATATTATGCACTTTCTTATACCTGGGGAACTTCGGATAATCCCAGTTTAATCACCATCAACGATACTCCTTGGGTGGTCGGTCCCAATTTGCATGATGCGTTGAAATACTTGAGGCTCGAAGATAAGGCTATCACGCTCTGGGTTGATGCAATCTGTATCAATCAGAAAGATGACTCAGAGAAGAGCTACCAGGTAGCTATGATGGCCGATATTTACCGTAAAGCACGTGGTGTCAGGGCTTGGATTGGTCTTCCAGAAACCGACGAAGAAGTGGATAAAGCGGACGGCAGTGCGTGTGACTGGGATGTGTAGAGGGTTCTAGAGATATTTGGAACCTCTGGAAGTTTTGATTGTTGGGATAAAAATGCCCCAGAAATTTTGAAAGAATGCCATGGCCTAGAACAAGTGGTAAATGTTCATAGTGGTTCTTGATGTTGGATCTATGACTGATTTAAACCAGGTAACGCTCTTGGACGAAATTTGGTCATGCGATGGTTGTGTGAGGAGTTCCTGGGAGAAGATTACACGTCTTTTGGAACGCTCCTATTGGCGGGGAGTATGGATTCAACAGGAACTTCACAACAACGAGCAAATAACCATACATTGTGGCCGCAGTGTGACTTCGATCTCTCAATGGACACGTGTTGCAGCATGCTGTTTTCATCTTACGACGCTAGTTACATTAGACGAGTCGTCTTCTTCAAATGTACTCAACAAGCAAAGAAAGCTGTGTCGCGCAGCGAGACCGCTCGAAAGAAGCAGCCGACACCGAAAGTTTAGAGACAGACTTTGGGACGAGTATTCGATACTGAATTTACTCCAATATCAAGTCGAGCTTCAAGCATCAGAACCACGGGATAAGATATATAGTTTGATTGACATCGTTGGACCTTGGCACCGAGACGGATTTGAAGTCGACTACACGCGCCCTACGGCATATATTTATATGCAAGCCACACAGCAAATGATTAGAACCTTCGATTCTTTGGATATAATTACACACATCCCTACTGGTCCTCCGTCTTCAAGATTGCCCGAGCTTCCCTCTTGGTGCCCGGACTGGACTCGCTCTATTGATATGTCCGGCTATGGAGACGTCGCAATGGTCCGGAGCGCGCTTCACTAGCAATAACGAGAAGTCATGCGTCACGTTTTCCGACAATGGCAAGAGAATGCGCGCTTTTGGTATCCTGCTAGACACCATCGGCGATGTTGTCGTGAATCCATTTGACGATTTTAATTCATCAGAGATAGGACAACCCCCGCCCGACTACCCTTACTTGCAAGCTATCATACAGATGTGCCAAGCTGAAAGCGATGCGTCAAGACGAGAAGCGATGTGGCGCACCTTGGTCACCGACAGAGATCGCGCACACGCCGATAGGATCCAGGGGTTACCAGGAAGACATATTGCAGCGCCGAGCTCGTTCGGTTTCGAATTTGAGATTTGGTACCAGCTGACGAAAATACTCACGGGCAACTACGATGAAACTTTTTTCGATCTCGAACACGCTTCCGAATCCGAAACACGTAAAGCAGCAGAAGAACTGTTGCCTCCTGGAACGAAGCTTGAAGATGGTATTTCGAAGCAAAGTATTGTCCGAACTACAGTGACAAACCTACTAGAAGGTCCCTCATTTGCACCTGATAAGTTGACGCTATCGGATGAAGAAGCGAAAAAAGTATTTGTGGTATGGCTGTACTTTTCAAACACTGGGCAAGATCCAAAGGTATCCCTTCATGGATACACCGGAACGGATAAGACTCTCATAGATACCCTGGCTAAGTATCTCCAACACTTCCTTGTCTCATATATACATTTCAACGCAGATCGCAGTTTCTTTGTAACGGAAAAGGGCTACATGGGATTGGCCCCAAAGCGTTCGGTTGCTGGAGATGCCGTTGTAATACTGCATGGCTGCTTGATGCCTTTAGTATTGAGAGAGGTCACAGATGAGGATTGGGAGTTCATAGGCGAAACTTATGTTCATGGGGTGATGGCTGGCGAGGCAGTCGAAATGGCGAAAGAAGGAAAGTTGAAGGAGAGCTATTTCGCACTAATTTGAATGTACCGATAACCTCTCTTCATTACGAAATCCAAATTTAGATCCTCACCAGACTGCTTTTCAAATCGAGGTCAATAATGGTCCCTTCTTTCATGGATAAGAGTTAAGCGAGAATGGGGTAGTGGGAAAAGGGGGCGTGCCGCGTACTTGGATTGAAAAACAACGTATCGCTTGTATAGAGATAATCAATGGATCGTTGTTAGCGTTTGTATCCAGAGAGCTGCAGACCACAAACAACCCACAGGATTGAAGATTTCTAGGGACATAGCTTTATATCCGAAAAGACGTTTCTTTCCTATCAACGCACACTTATTCCACGGATATCCATCGCAAGCCCATGCACCAATGCCTCCCAATCCCACGACCTAACCCCCAAACAATCGCCC
>QGMK01000086.1:0-46140 GCA_007825345.1 Lachnellula suecica | reverse complement strand
ATCCACCACCCGCTCAAAATCAACCCACGGCCACAAACCCCACCCCTCCACCTCCACCTCCCACTCCACCTCAGCAGAAATCCTCAAATCCTTCCGCGTAACCCTCGACGACCCCACGTCCGCCGTGCTCCCCGCCGCCCTCAAAAAGCACGGTATCGACGGCGACTGGCGGCATTTTTCGTTGTACATTGCGTATGGAGAGAAGGAGCGCTGTATGGGGCTGGATGAGATGCCGTTAAGGATTTGGAAGGAGTTGGAGGGGGGCGGGGAGAAGCCTATGTTTTTGCTGAGGAAGGTTGCAGATGAGGGTGGAAGAGGGAAGAGGAGGGATGTGAAGGGTTAGGCCAATGATGGGTGTTCGTTTCAGGGGGGCGTTTTGGAAATACCACAGCGGGTGGAATATTATCTGATTACGGCCTATCTATTTTATGATTGCTAACTAGAGGGTTGAAATAACACCCCGATGGATGGATATATTTGATTATTTGTAATATAATCAAATATAGGAATGGAAACAATCCGAACGTTGTTTGAATTGCCCAACGTGTCCTACATTACACCAAACGTATATGCAGCTCCACGCCCGATCACGTGCACCTATCCACGACTCAACTTCACCTCCGCTCCCTCACCTCGCTAAAAATAGGGGTTTGACGACGTGAAGAGTGAACTGGCGAAGGCATGCGCAATTCACGACAGGCGGCTTAGCATAGATCGGCTTCAAGCCCCACCAGAGCAAATCTGAAAGATGCCTTGGGTAGCGCTTTCTTTCTAGTTCCTTTCTAGTGCGCATCTCACTCAATTAATAGCCTACGAGTCTAGACCAGTGGCAACGTCATTGCACTAATCCGACGTCCTCAGAACCACAGAAATAAACAGACATTTCCAACGTCCTGTAAAAGCTTCGTATGACAAGGTTCAGCTTGTGCACTTTCTCCTGTAACTGACAACCCTGGCCAGTGGCCGCTGTCCTCACAATGCCCCTAACAGAAGAAGACTACGAAACCCTGCGCGCTGAATCCGGCGCCGAGCCCGAACGATACCACAACTGGGACCCCAACAACCAATACAGCCAGCAATACGCAGCCCTGCACGCCGGCGAGAGAGGAGGTGGGGGACAGCCATCACCATCACAATCACAAACAGCACACATCGACGAAGAGCCCGCCCACGACGCCAACGAAATCGAGCGCCTCCCCTCAGGAAGCTCATCCTCATCCGCCGCGCCCTCAACAGCCGCGCCCTCCACCCAAGCATACGAGGGAATCCGCACGCGGCCCACGCGCTCGCGCAGCACCACCTACCGCCACGACACGGACCTGCACCGCTCGGAAACGCACCGCATTAATGGCGAGCTGGAACGGCATCCCACGGCGCTGGACCGCATCTTGACGCACCGCACCACCCATTTCGGAACCGTGGGCTCGGCGGGAACGGGGCGGAAGTCGAGAACGAAGCCGCTGCCGAATTTTGGGGGTGGGAAGCCGTATCCGGCGCAGTTGCCCGAGAAGGAGGAGTATGTGGTTGAGTTTGATGGCCATGGGGATCCGAGCCATGCGCAGAATTGGCCGTTTAGGAAGAAGTGTGTTTGTTTATTTTCCGTTGCTAAAAAAGAAAAAGAAAAAGGCTATTTTGTGAATGGAGAACTGATGTTTGTGCAATTAGGGTTGTTATAAGTTTGATCTCCATCTGGGCGTCGCTTTCTGCAACGTTTGGCAGTAGTATTTTCAGTCCTGCCGCAACGGGGGTTGAGAGTGAGTATAATATTGGATCAGAAGTCGGGACGCTCGGGACATCCTTATTCGTGCTGGGCTATGCGTTCGGGCCTATCATCTGGGCCCCCATGTCTGAATTATACGGCCGGCGACTACCCGTTGTCATATCCTCCTTCGGCTTCGGGATTTTCGCCATCGGCGTCGCTACAGCCGAGAATATCCAGACAGTTCTCATCTGCCGCTTCTTCGACGGGCTATTCGGCTCTGCTCCGTTGGCTGTCGTAGCAGCTATTTTTACAGATATCTGGAGCAATGAGACGCGTGGTATTGCTATTGCGTGCTTCTCAGCTACGGTTTTTATGGGTCCGCTGCTTGCGCCGTTTGTAGGTGGCTTTATTGAGACGTCGTATTTGGGGTGGAGATGGACTATGTACATTTCGTCCTTCATGGGCTTCTCGTCTTTCATCCTCAGCTTGTTTTTCCTGGACGAAACATACGCGCCTCTGATCCTCGTCACCAAAGCTTCAGAGCTGCGGCGCGTTACTAGAAACTGGGGGTACGTCCGAATCTGCCCTTCTTCTTATAGTACTCTAGGACTCGAGTATACTCGGGCTTCGATTCCTAGAAGATCCGCTCTACCTCTATCTTAGATTCCCATGCTAATTCATCACAGCATCCACGCCAAACAAGAAGAAATCGAAGTAGACTTCAAAGAGCTCCTCTCAAAAAACATCTCCCGCCCCCTCCGCATCCTCTTCACGGAACCCATCGTCCTGCTCATCTCCATCTACATGGCCTTCATCTACGGCCTGCTCTACACCTTCCTCACAGCCTACGCGCTGGTTTTCCAAGGCGTATACGGCTTCTCCTCTGGCGTGGGCGGGCTCACCTATTTCGGTCTGGTGGCAGGAGAAGTCATAGCCTTCATCGCCATCATCATTATGAACCCCTCCTACGTCCGCAAACTCAAAGCCAACGACAACGTCCCCGTCCCCGAATGGCGCCTCCCGCTCGTCCTCGTCGCCGCGCCCATCTTCGCCGCCGGCCTCTTCTGGTTCGGCTGGACCGGCTACACGGGCCGCATCCCCTGGATCGTGCCCACCCTCTCGGGCCTCTTCACCGGCTTCGGCATCTTCGCCATTTTCCTGCAATTATTGAACTACATCATCGACGCCTACCTCATGTTCGCCGCCTCAGCGATAGCCGGGAATACGTTCCTGAGGAGCCTGTTTGGCGCGGCGTTCCCGCTGTTTGCGAGGTACATGTATGAGGGCATTGGCATCCAGTGGGGCCAGACGCTGATCGGGTGTGTGGCGGTGCTGCTGTGTCCGCTGCCGTTTGTGTTTTACTATATGGGGAAGAAGATTCGGGCGCGCAGTACGTTTGCGCGGCGCCGGATATTGCGAGGGAGAAGAGGAGGGATGAGGAGAGGGGGGAGAATGGGGAGGGGAATGGAGTGGAGAGGGAGAAGACTAATGGGGCGGCATGAATGTTCTTTTCTGGATATTGGAGCAGATCACATACCCCGATTAGAAATCCCACTGCAAAGTTAGCCAGGGAAACTGCGGATGCGGATGCGTGACCTTGGAGCCCTGAAATTAGCGAGTGCGTGTGCTTCGATGGAAATTCGAGACCAGTGGGCTGGGTTGCCACTGGAAGTTGGTTTCTCGAAATGGTATTTTGGGGAAGGCTGGGGGAAGTATCGAGATACGGATTTATTCTTACGAAGAGCGAGCGTGAAAGGGGAAAGTGCACGTGATCGGGCGTTGCGTCGGCATGATTCAGACTTTATAAGCTAGCGTCTGCAGTGCGGAGAGCATTGTAGTTATTTGATATATATATAGATTTGATTATATTGTAAATAAACAAATATATCCATCGCGTGGTATCATCTTCCGCTTTAGTTAGCAATCATAAAAATAGGCTCCGGTCCTCAAGACGCAAATACCACCAGCGTCTTCCATTACGTGCTCGGCGGCCGCGCTTTGAACCAAGACTATATGCTCGAGCAATGGTGCTTGGCGAACGGCTGGTGCTGTGGAGATCTCCGGTATCCCGAGGGCAAGGGACCTGGAGGCTTTCATGCCGCGAAGGGAACGCGATACACCAGTACTTCACGCACACTCGCTCTTCTTCTGGAAGTGAAAGTGGAGGTGGAGCAAACTGGGACACGACGTTAAGCCAGAATGGTGATATTAGGGGGGGAGGGGGGTTGTGAGAGATTCGTTCTGCTGGCTTATAAGAGTTTTAGTCGGGCGGTGTTTGCGATTGGATTGTATATATGACCAGGTGCAGATTTTCGGAAGTGTGGTATTGAGGAATGTGGTTAGTATAACGGATAGCGCTGATGCGAGTTAGTGCATGGTGTGAGCACCAAGGAGAAATTTGCTGGTTGTGGCATGCATGAAGTGAAGTGAAGTGATGGAAAGAGTACGCCGGAGAATTGTGACTCGAGGAGTAGATTTACGAATTACGACCGGGGGTGTCTCGACGCAGGGGAACAGAATGGCTTGCGAAATCGAGTAGATTGAGTTATGGGGTGTTTAAGACTGAAGAATGTAAAGCTTTTATAGAGGCTGGAATGTAAACTCTGCCTTCAAATGACTTGATTCTCGTGATGGTGAGCCCCTATCTTTTAGCGAGGCGAGAAAGTGGAGGCGCGATTGGAAGCGGGTGGGGAACTGTCGCCGCAGTGGATAGTGAGAATGAAAATCGTCTTTGGCGACGAGCGATATTTATACAGGGAAATAAATTGTCTTGGAATATATCCATTGGCCCAATATCCGCTGTGGGCAGCACCTTAAGAACTTCCAAGAGTGTAAATACAATTTTTGATACGATGGATGTGCGTACAGCCTAAGCCAGAAAGCCAGGCGCACCTTCTGAAAGCAGCGTACAAATATAGGGCATATGGTGCTGTATTTCAGGCGAGGCTCGCTAAAATTCAGCGTCCACCCAGAGTCTTGTCGCTGAACTGATCGCACTTTCCAGGCCTTCTTCCAGGATGATATATTGCACTGTATGACCAAACATCATATACTTCCCGTCTCGAGTTCTGGCTTGCTGGTATTCGACTGGGAAAAGAAGATCGGAAGACATTCGTATTACTGTCTCGGGATTTCTGCAGCCGGTATTAGTATTGATTGTGGGGTCAAGAGGTTTTCTTTGCAGCTTCAGTGTATTGGCCACCATAGATCCAAAGGCCATATGCAAAATCAGTTGTGCTTACATGTCCGACAATTGCCAACCAATCAAACCCTGGTTGTCTTTCGGACATATGCATCGTCACATACGAAATTTCGGGAACGTGCTTCAATCCATCGAAAGTGGGTGGATACTACACAACTCACGAACATTCCCTCAAACTCAATCAAAACTTCGCTCAACCATGTTCCATTGCACTATCTACAACTCTGCTACGGCGAAGAGCTGCGCAATATGCCACCCAGCGGCCTACTGCTCTCGACAATGCCAACAAACGGATTGGGCGCCGCACAAGACCATCTGCAAGACTCTTGCCAACAAATCTGCAAGACCATCGACTTCGCACGTTCTTAGCTTCCTTTTTCCGGTCGATTCGAAGTTGCCACCGCTGCTCTGGGTCGAATATGAAGAGCATGTTGACGATATGGACAGAGAGTATGACTATCCGCGGCTACAGTCTGGATCATACCGTAATGGTGCACTGCCGCGAAGCTTTTCTCATTGACGGCTCGAAGACGAATCAATGTGTGTTAAGCACCACAAAAGGAAATTTGCAGCACGACTGGCGGGGCCCCTTGATAATTTTGAGCAAACCAGGCATATGCATGGACCCAAGGTCCTTCCATGGTGTCACGGCTGCGGACCGTCGCGTGGCAGTAGATTACTTCGTCGCTTACGGTGACGAATCAATCGGCGGCAGCGGTGTCCAAGGAGTGAAGATCAATTGCCAAGGCGATCAGGACACTTTCAACGTCGAGAAATACACGGCTATCAATGTTCCAGCAGACCACCCCATCTTTCTATCCCGTGACGGCCCGCAGATGCCGAGACTGCTCGGTCTAGATCTTTTCGTGCAAAATGCCCTCCCGATCGTTTGTGGAAAGACCGCCAGGAGGGACCAGTACCTTACGTCAATCAAGCTGCCACATTCCTGTATCTAGACTCGGACCCAACAAGTAGTAATTGGGGCTGGGCGCCAATGCCTCAATAGACGAACGCGGTTGGAAGTGTTGTAGTTGTGAGGAGCGACAAGAAGGAAATTATGCCAAAATGAGTCGAGGTGTTGTGCCACTACTGGCAATACAAACTACAACCTGTTTTCGAAGACTCCCTCGGTGCGAGCATGATAGACAGAACCCGGGAAAACGTGATGGGGTTTATGACGAAGGAGAGGTTCGCGGCGTTTTTCGAGAGGTATAAGAAAGAACATGCTATGGAAGATCCGGACGGGACAGTTGAGAAGTCTCCTTATGAGATGTGATATACGGTGTTGGGGGGCGCTGTGAAAAAGAGACTACGGGGAGGGTGGGGGCAAACTACAATTCATTAAGCGAGGTTTAAGGGGAAGGGTTGAAATTTTATTACGGGATTAGCAATGGTTAATTGTCGCTCTTTTACAAATCCTCGTTGAATTCAAAATTTCAATACAAAATAAAATCCTCTGTTGCGTCACTATTGATTGAATGATTTACTCCTCCGGCCGTGATAGTAAAACTCTGCAGCATTGCTTACTACAAACCTTGTCTTGCCACTTCGATTTCAAAAGTCACAGCATTCAAATTGTTTAGGCGATGATGGCGCTATCCAACTACTTCTGCGCACTCAAGACAAGTTTCAATATGAATCTCTAACTCTTAAAATAAAAGTTCATTGCATGCGTCATTACGATCACTTTGTGCGGTGGGAAGGGCCTCATGCTTTTGCTATTAGTGCTTCAATTCTGGTATAATAATCAATAGACATTTACTAACCATTTGGCTCAGCTGCATCTTGAGCTCCGAGCAGAATTGCTAGAATTGATGTCTCCGGTTATATAATGTAATGAACAAGAAGCAGCAGTGATTTTCTTTGTGGTTCTCGTGAAGTGCGGGGCAATTTACCCCGCACTTACCGAGTTCATCGGAGACTCGCGAGAACACTCAGGGGTAGATGAAGAAAGAAGAGAACAAGCAGGCTACAAGTAGCGATAGTGAGCATAGTCAGAAGACGGGAAGCTGCGACAGACAAATAGAATGATTTTAAAAGTGTATGGACCCGAGAGACGTTTCGGCGTCCAGGCGACAACCCATCTTCGTAGAATGTAGTAATCATGGGCCAATTTAATAAAATCATTTTTTTTTGTCATGGGATATGCCGGGTAGCGATTGCATTCGTTCTTTGTAGCATGTCCCATTTGCATTCCTGCGTAGTTTTGCACCTTCCAGACGCTAGTAGAACACCCTTCCCCTCTAAAACACAAACTCACCTCCAATAAAACATCAGTAAAACAGACACTTCAAAGAAACCACTCCAAGGTACAGCCGTATCCCTTAGCCAATGCACCCAGTCATCGCTGGTGGTTCCGGCACACTCCAGGGGCCAATTGAGCCACCAAATGCACCCTGATCAACGTGAGATTGCAGACAGTCCAAGACCGATCAAATCCTGGCCCAATCATTGCGCAATTCGAGCTATGGCATCACAAAACGTAATTGGGTCGTATCTTTGCTTTGCATCGGTCGATTCCACTCTCTCTTGAAGCGACAAACACTAGTGCTGCAGTGACTGCTTTTTCTGCCCGCCCCTCCACCCACCAGACCGACCTAACAACATTTTCGAGATTCGACAGAACAACACATGAGAAGTATGCAGCAACGTGTATTTGATGCCAATAGAAATGGGAATACCATTCGCCATGCTCGCCACGATGGCACTGGCCCTGGAGCATGTTGCGGTCGCAGAAGCTGGTCCAGAGGAAGCTCGCGGCGAACCCATCACCAATACGCCAAAACTCATCGACTACAATCTCCTAGACGAGAAACAGTACACGCATCTCTCAATTCTCTCGTCGATCGAGCGATGAAGATACCTAGTGAGTAGGTCAGTGATCATCCCCTTCGGCTTCGAACTTCGGCCACGACAAAGCGAATCACCTCCAACGACGGGACCACAATAGCCTTGCCATAATCCTCACCCAGGCCAAAAGATTGCTTGTCCCTCCAGTCGATCAAACTGCGACATTGCCCAGTAAGTAGCTTTCCATAACGTTCATCTTCGAGCTCTGGCCGTGGGCGGCATCCCAAACAAGGCGTTCACCTCCAGGGGCAAGGGCTACAATATCCTCATTACACCTCTCAACCAGACCAGAAGACTGTTCTCAATCTTCATTCAAGCTAACAGGTCATGCTGGTAGCCACAGAACATACGCCAGCTCTAGGCAACTTGCCCGGTCAGCCGATCCATCGAACTCTCCTCTTCCTCATTAAACACATTGCGCCCGAAACTTACCGCACGAACTTTAACTAATCTCAACATACCAGAACAGCGATAGAAGGCCTCAAAACCTTGCTTTCGAGGAATGATCCCGGCCATTGGCAACTTTCCCAGCCAGCCCATCCGTCGGACTCTCCCCTTCCACACTCAACAAGTCACCTCCAATACTACCCTACGAACTCCGAATACTCTGAGAACGCCAAAGAGTCATACACAGTCAAGAAATTTCGCTCTGGTCTTCTGTAAGTCGTGCATCCCTCAAACCGCCGGCCTTAAAGCCCCAGAAAGAGCATTGGCGCGACCGAGAAAAGACCTGGCAGTGGAACGCTGCCAGCAGCATGATGACCTTTACGGACCTTTGCTGACTTTTTTGCAGGACTCCTTCACGAAAACTCTTTTTCCGAAACTCGAAGTTAGAGCATCGGTGACCTACCCGCCGACAGCTACCTCACACAAGCACACACTCGTTCTAGAGGGCTGCCTCTCCCTCCACTGGAAGACTTCCATACCATCCGACACCAACGACGCTCTACAAAATCAGAACAGCAACAAAAAACACTGAAAAACATGAACCTGCTCAAAAAGACAACGCTCAAAGTTTCAAACAAAGGAATGCACTCTCCAGCAAAAACAAAAGTTGCACTTTCATTATTCAATATCAGACGTACTTGTGTACCCCTTTCAAGTGAAAGGCTTTTCAAAAATATAAGAGAATTTCAAAGCCATGTCCTTTTAGAAACGGTTTTATATTGAAGTAGAATATAAAGTCCGTGGGATCTGGGCAGTATATACATATTGTGAACGCTTATTTTTGCATTGTATATCTAGGTACCTAGGTACATCGAGGTATTCAATCGTTTCTGCCATTTTCACAGCCCAGTTAAGGGAGGTACTTGACTCCCAAATTAGACTTCGGAAATGATTTGGCCTAGAACCGTTAGCTGAAATACTTAGATGAGGATATACACTACTTATAGACTTGAATCTGGATGTTCATTAGGTCCTGAGGAGTCATATCATGGCCTCGGGTGATCGATCGTCCGGGAGCTGATCGTTTGTGTGTTGGTTTGGCTGCGTGTAGCTTAGCTGTCTGGCACACGTGTACCATATGTGTGCCAGAGTATATTGTTTGGTTTATATTAGCTTACTATCCCGAAGGACGTAGAAACTCCTGGAAAGATGTCAATGCGCGTGGTCATATGTGTGCAGGTGATTTTGGGGTATACGCTAGCATAGCCGTATATATCATATATAAGGACTCGTTCATACCGGAGGTACCTCCGCCACAACAAAAAGGTGCTTCTAATTATAGCATTTTGTACAGAGTACCTAGATAGGCTTTGGGGAGTAAGGATGGGTATTGCTTACATGCCTAAGGTCTTGAGTTGCTTCATGTATTTCTTTGAGCTCGCCGTCGGGCGTCCTTTGGTGGTTTGGTAACCAGTTTTCCTCGACAACCTCGGGATAACCCAAAGTATCTCGTGCTACAGATCCATTAAATGGTTTCTATAACAACTCATGGTATGCCTTGACTCTTAATAATCTGTTATAACTTGGTGGGAACATATATGCGTCCTCAACAACAGTTATTCTAACTTATATTTGTTGCGTCGACAGCTATTTATCAAGTAAGCTTCTTCTATCCTTTTCGTTTTATAGACATAGACTAACTTACTCATAACATATACGTACTATGTCGCCTTCAGGTATATCCTCGTCAGAAATAGCGTCTCTAGGTAGCTCGTCGTCGAGATTGTTTCAGAGGTTTGGTTGGGAGTTTCGCTTGAAAACTACTTCAACTTATCTCGTATCTCAGATCCATTGATGGGTCTCTATGAAGCTTCAAGGCCTGGCAAGATATCAATTCGTCTGTCACAAGTGAGCAAGAGCATATACTCGCAGCCGAAACGAAGTTGTATCCTTTTGCGTCAACTGCTTCGTAAGTCAGTGTTTTAGATCCTACATTTGATGAACAGATGCTAACTCATCTTTATGTATTCTAGTCCTGGATGGTACTGTCTTTATGGAACGCACTCACGATGCTATAGCAGTCTACTGGCGTCATGCCGTTGCTGCCGATGTTTTTTTCTGACCACAGCGTATACTAGACCTCCACCTCAAGTTGGGAGATGGACACCAGCCTTGTATATTAGTTGCCATGTTGGAGATGTTCCTCTACCCTCGGCAGGAGTTAGATAGAATGACACGTACCGAGCGATGTGACAAAGCGAGTTGGCTTTGTCCAGCATTGTGCGTTGCCTGTTTTGCTGCATTTCGTGGCCCTTCCTTGCGTCTACACTTGAGAGCTATCCTTCTCAATCATTAGACATATTGTAACACCATCTTGGAGATCACCAGTGGGCTCGGATCTGGATAACTACCTGTGTCGTGCGTTAGGGGTAAGTTGCTCCCTGCGTTCAGTCGTATGGTGTATTTTTCTGCTTCGTTTCACTTCATCCTCTTCCTAGCACTTCCACTTTAGAACATTATCCCAGCCTAGAGGGCATAGATGTGAACGATTCATCCTACACAAGTGTGGGAATTCAGTTGTATCAGCATAGCTCTATTTTTCGGCAAACCAAGCTCGATTCAAATCCATCTCGGCTAAAAGTTTGCAGTGCAGATCAAAGCCCACACCAGCCAATTGACGTAATAAGCGTGAAGTCTTTTCTGCAGTGTGTATACTTGTTGAACCATGAAAGCAAAGAGGCAAACTCAGAGGCATTAGAGCTCAGATATAAGAGCTGTAGGGTGGTGAATAGTCTCAAAGAGAGCAATGGGCGTAAGCGACCTAGACTCTATGCATGTTTTGATATAATGATTGGCAACGCAGACCGAGCTTTAGTTACACTAAGTCGGATGCTTGGACTGGAAGGCCCTGCACATGAAAAAATGGTCGAACTTCCGATGCAAAGAACCACACTGCGCAATTATGAGATACCATTATTGGTCACCATGCATCTCAATGCAGTGCGAACCAGCAGACATTGGCAACGTGTCTTTCGCTTTTGAGCTCAACTCCTACAAATGTTTCAACTTTCGAACTCTAGAACTTCCCGGCGACAGTAGGAAAACTTCAAATCGAATCCATAGAAGATATAACCTCCAAAGAAAACGAATCGAATACAACAAACCACGGGCGCATGACTTGCTATAAGTGAGGTTTTGACTGTACTTCTCCAGACGAATATGACTCCCACGATTACGTAGGTAGTCATGGGACTATATGTCGACTTCAAGGCCCGCGATAAACGAATATACGCATCGCAAATATCGAGTTCTGGACGGAATATACGACTTCGGTTACCGCTTCAAATCAGGGGTAACGGCCTCGACAGCGCGAATACGTCTTACGTATAACCACTGGCCATATGGGAATTGTATTTGCCTCGGGAGTCTTGTTACTTGCAAAAGCTACCAAGCTCTGGCTTGGATAAGGACAGGACTTGGGATACGGACACCTACTCGAAGACTGGGACTCCTCAGAGTACGTTAGAAGCCACTCCGAAGATTCAAACGAGTTGTCCATTGACCTCAATGCCCCACCTACAGATCCCATGCCGAAATCGGTACGCAGAGCGGATAGACAGACTGTGCGGGAAGCTTGGGATGATGGTTAGGATGGTAACTCTCAGACGGTGTCGAAGAAGTCCCACAGAAAAGCAGGACGAATGGGGTTGCTTTGGACGTGCGTGTGTTCCGGAGGAAGTGGGGTAAAGATGGACTGTTTGAGCCTCTGTACTAAATCCTGAGGGATATTTTTACCTGCACGGACGGAGAGCAGGGAGAGTGGGCATGTCCAGAAACCCCTAGCCGGCATCTTCAAAGTTGCGTACTATGAAATGGTCAGTTCTTCCTCTTTTAGGAGACTATTACTTACAGATGTTTAGAATCTTCTGTGTTCATCTATCCAAAAGCAATATACGGCTAAAGCTGTACGTCAATCAGCTTTGAAACCACTTCATAACTCTGGCCTTTGTATCACCAAAGCAAGATGATCTCTACTGGCTCAACCTTAGCAGCACCTAAGCCGTTGCGCACAAGGCTGGGTCTGTGCCCAAGAAACTAAGGGGGCAACTTCCGAGTACTGGTCTTGCTTCTTAAAAAAGCAGCCCAATGAAACGAGCCCGCGGAGGATGCGGTCGATGGGGGGTCTATCTCTAGTACTCATCCTGCTGCCGTTGCAATAGCGAAACTGTTGGCAGATTAGCTGCTGCCACGTCCAAAGCTCTCCGTAACTTTTCACGTTATGTTTTCATTACCTTTCTAAGGATAGGAAGACTGCCGAAAGTTGACTTCTCGTTGGGACAACTTCTCGCTCTTGCATCTAGCCAAATCATCACAGACTGGTGTGCCAGTCGGCCAGAATCGAGATAACCCATGATGAGACATCGACCTGGGCATCCAGAAACCCCCACTTCGGCTGTGACTTTAGAAAACCGTTCGGTCTTCCACGATGCCAAGACATTCCAGATTGGTTCTACCGATGAGCCAAGCTTTTGCTAGGTAGCTCATGTACATAGACCCAAAGAGCTCAGATCCCGGGAACCCATCTCCCTCCGGGCCTCCGGTTGCTCCGCATCGAAGGAACCCCCATCCGCGGAAGTCTGTCATGCCTTCAGTGTTCCCAGTTCCTCGTCGAAGAAAACTCAAAAGCCTATTGCACCGCGATAAGATTCCCCATTGAAGCTTATGATGGGATATGAATTTGGCTGGGTCTTGTGGCAACGGGTCATGCACTGACTCAAAGTGGCAGTCAGCTTCCACTGTCTCTAGTACGCTACACAGAGTCTCGATTTTGATCAGCGATTTCAGATCCTCAACGGTACATCCGATCGTTCTAGTCGATCGAAGATATTGCATCAAAAGCGCGGCTTCTGAAGTATATCTTGCTCGCTGAGCCTCAGGAGGGACTCGGATCATGCTTGGAATTATGATTTGTCTCAAGGGGACCCAGAGTCTCGGAATGCATTTGACTTAAGAGTTGAATTTTGTCTCGGTAAAGATTCGTGTCGTTTTGTAAGGCAGAAGAAGACGAGATGAGCTGCGGGGACTCTGGTGTTGGGCGTATATTTCAGGGGGAATTTGTGATCAAGACTTTCCCCCTCTTACCATTGCGGACTCGAATGAGGGTTGCGGTAGAGTTTGGGTAGGTACGTTGGTCGGATGTCTGTTCAATTTGAAGATTGAGATCATTCAGCTTTCGGAGATTGTTCCGAGCTCTTTCACTGGGCATTATGGTGTAAGCAGTAGTAGGCGCAAGGATAGTGCAAAGGGCACATTGTAACTCCACTACTTATATATTCCTCTGAAATGCTGCAAACCGCAGACTTGATAAGTGGTAGCGTGAGCTAAGGACCAACTGGGGTACACGTTTTTCAGAGGTAAAATCCGTACATGAAGATCTTATGGAGCGTAAGCTATTGTTGACATCAGTTGCTTGCTGTTGATGACTGGTTGGGGCTCTGCACAGACATGAGCCGGTTCAACCACTCAGTAGTACGTTCTGGCACGGATGAGAAGTCGTTTCCCTAAAAGAATTCGTGGGGAGGGATCGCGGATGACATGGTTGAGGTTTCTGTTGGAAATCCGATGAGGCGCAACACTTCATGTGCTTTAAGGAGAGCCCTTTTTCGCTTGAAGTTTTAAAAGCTGGTTATGCTGCAGAGAAAGGGCAAGAGCTTGACCCAGAGGCTGCGAAGCAACTTGAGAGCTTCCATCGAAAAGATATAGCAGTATCTTTAACTGGACGAATGTGTTCGCACCACTCTCGAGGCAGAGGAGCAACGCAATGTACCAATCACCGAGGGATAGTTACTGACGCCCGAACCATTCCTGAGGGAATCAGAGGCTATTGGTTGCTCATTCAAAGTTGCCTGCTTCAAGAAAGGGGTGTTTTGCGCCAAGGTTATCGAGAACATCTGTGCCCTCGCCTGAATCTGGCTATGCTGCAAAGACTGCAAAGACGTGTCGATATCGGGGTTTCAGTGTTGCATGACTGCCCATATTATTGATATCCCACTCGTCGTTGCAGACTGAGCCATGGAAGCTTGAGACATTGACACGGCTGAACATATTTTGTGGCGCATGTTTAGAGGGTTGGCGACTTCGATCAAGCAAGAAACCGCTGGGATGCTCGGGATCTCTGGTTCTCCATTCTCGGGGTTGGCAGGAGAAAATCGCGTGAACCCCTCTGTTCGTGATAAGCTCGTGCGTGGGGATGGGCGAGCGGGCTAGCATTGCCACCACGTGCAGAATGGTCAAAACATTTGAAGAGGCCCCAGACTTACGCATTAAGGGGCGGATTTCTGCCTCTGCGTGTATTGTGTCCGAGTCGGTGTGCAGTAGAGCATATCGGGCTTACGATTTTGTGAAGCTGTTAGAGCTCAGTACTTAGGGGAGTCAAAAGACATGATTGCGCTCACACATCACCTTACGGCGTGCTGGTCTTCCATCCCATGAGCTGGGAGTCAAGCTGCTTGGGTCTGAATGCGTACACGAAGCACTTGTCTATAACTGAGTCTTCTGCCCAGAGTGGATGGCGCTGCCGTTGTACAAACTGCTCGATCTTAGTGTATAGCGAAGATGAGAAAGGTGCATACACTCACTTTTCTGCTTTTGGACTTTTGTAGCTTTGAAAACAGGCCGCTTTCAAGATGATCTTCTTCGAGGGAGTGCTTAAGCGGGTATAACAGCGACACGTCGGGGTTGCACTCCACTTCCAGGTGCCTGTGGATTTCTGTGCTCTGCTTCAAGATACGTAGCACAGCATTGCAATCGAGTTTGCGTGTTGCATATGCTTCTCGAGTGGCCTGCGGGGATGATAAAAGAAGTTAGGGTTGCTATTGACTGCCGTGCTTGAGGTTGTTTCTCGTCAAAGACGAGCTTTACCCCAGATCTTTTGATGTTGCTTGATCTGCCTCTGCTTAAGCTGTATCTGCTCGCAGCCTTCGCGTGACCGATATCAACTCTGTAATGCTGTAGGAGGGGGAACATACCTGGCACATAGCGGGGTGATTTCAAAAAAGACATCAATTTGAGATCGAGATCGTATCAATATCATTGCATTTCTATTAAAGGTCAAACCTCGTGGTACTGGGTTGATCAAAATAGTGGACTGCAAAGTACTTTGGAGTTTTGTTGTTGGGTTGGAGTGGTCGTCGTCGTTGATGGATCAGGGTTGGCCAGGAAGTCAATACGGTAGTGCAATTGAAAAATGTTGCTAGCCTAGGTATAAAATATGCGCAATAGGAACCTACCTGGGTGAATGTCAAATATTCACTAGAAAAAGAAGGTGTTGTCGTGCTTCGCCTATAGAAGCATGATTCTGTTGTTCACCCCTAGCTTAGAGGTGGTTTCCCGCCTCGCTGTCCCCTTTGGGTTACGTAAGTCGAGCGAGTGAAGCGAAAAAGCCAATTTGAACGACATCTTCAGTTTCAGCCTCAGCTTCACAACTTGGAACATCTCAAATATCATACGAAACGTCTCGAAGACGTGTCAGCATGTAATCCGCTGAATAGCACGGCATGGCATTACAGGGTGCCCTGAAAAAACTTCGTGGCAAGCGTTCACGGTGGCAAGGAATAGTTCGTCGCTGTTGGGGTTTGGATCTTCACGTCTCACGAGGCACAAGGAACTTATGGGATTTTAATATCAATATTGTTACGGTTATCGACGACAACAAGTATGGGATCAGCTAGATACAGTACCGACTTGTCCGAGAGTCGGCGTCTCGAACAGAGTACGGCGTATCGCAGGCAAAAAAATCCTCCCCCGCGGAGAGGAGAAAAATTAATTCGCAAAACGCAAAGAAAAAGCAACATTTTTTCCAGACTTAATTGCTCCACAAACAATATTCAACGACGCCAACAAGATCCCAATCATCTATCTCATTGCATCACATCGTTCCTTCCTTCAGTGTTGCTCGGAATATTCAAGAACAGCGAGCAACTTCAACCTCAGTTGCATCAGTCTCTGGTGCGGCTCTTTCTCTCTCGACCTCGAATGGCAGGACTCGCATGCTGTCTGGCAGCTGGGTGTTGGGCCATTCCTGACACAGCAGCAGCAGCAGTTTGACGAGGACCGTGCTCTCCACCGACTTTCTTTTTGGTGGCTAGAGTTTTCGCAGCAGCCTTCGCAATTGCAACGCGTTGGGCAGCAGCACGTTCTTTTAACAAGCTTGGGAGCTTCTTTTTCTTTTCTCTGGCCGCCTTGTCATGGGTAGCTTTGAAGACCTGTGTCTCCTGGTAGTCGCGATGATTCTCTTTGCGTTGCGCCCAGCACCTGTAGTCTGTGTAGGAGTCGTACTCCTCATAGCCCGGCTTAAGACGCATCTCAGCTTTCTTCTTCTGAAAGAAGATACGTTCACCTCCAAACGGAACAACCTCTGTGTATCCTTTTTCATCCATATAGTCGGAGAGATGCTTTCGGCCAGACGGTTTAGGCGTCACCGTCCAGGTGTGGTGTTCGTCGAGTATGATCTTGTCGGACTCTTTCCAAGCCCGGTCTCTCAAGTCTTTGCTGAGAGGTGGTTCTCGCGTGAGACCCCGAGCGGCAAGTGAAGGGACCACTGGAGCCGTGACCAAAGCGGCAACAGCAGCGAAAGGAGGGTCAAGGAAAGGATTGGGGGCGTTGTATGGATTGCCGGTTCTCAAAGTCATGTCCATACCCGCCGGTGCCATCGCTCCGTTGGCGTCCATTCTTCCCATGTCATCCCCATAGTTCACAAGCGGGCCAGCATTGTCACAACCACTGGCGACGTGTTGCTCGTACCCATACCGTGGGACTTGGTAATGCAATTGACCATCTTGGAGTTCTCCCTGGATTGAGTCAGTCATAAGCTCGTTCTGCTACGGATCGCAAATTTGCTCGCACGCATGTGCGTTTCAGTTGCTCATGCATCGCTGTGAGATGCGTGCATGCAGGAGGGTTGCATGGGAGAGAGACTTACCAGGTTGTCTACGTAAGATCCGGGTGCCATGAACCCACCATAGTAGTTCATGTGGCCAGTCGAGCCCGAAGGGGCGCCGCCGAATATCCGCGCCTTTTTTGGGATATTAGATCTCGCATGCGATGGCTGCATGGTTGGATGGGCCATCTGGTAGTCGGGAATGTTTTGAGCCGACTGTGGCATGACAGGCATAGCTCGGCTGAAGCGGTTGTCGAACACCATGTCTGGCCGTGGCTGATAGTCGAAGATTGCGAGCTCCGCATCTAATTCCTCAAGGGTGATACCTCGAAGAAAGTCTGGGTCTAAGTCTGAATTGCCGGGGTTTTGGCCAGTCGCGCCCGCGGTGAGAGGAGGGCTCACGATGGGCTGGCGGGCCGTCTGGGGGTCGGCAACGGATCGAAGGGACTGTGGCATGGCAAGCGTAGCCCGGTTGTTGGCAACGCCATGGTGGGACTGTCGGGACGTCGATGTCTGAAATGGCGGACCGGAAGGATCGAAGTCATCCAAATCGTCGTCGAAACTGTAGCAGGCAGCTGGGTCGGGGATCCCAAAGGCTTCTTGGCTCTGGTCTGGGCCTTCCGCGTTATTGCGAGTGTTCATGATGGGCTGTAGTCGCGTTGCTGCGCGAGCACAATGTCAATCGAGGGCAGAGGCTGGGTCGTGCGAGTGGCACAAGTGAAGAGAACAGAGTAGACTCGTTACGAAGAAGTCTTGCTTGAGTGCGCGGTTGTTGGGGGGTTGTGGTCGACGTTGATTGGTGTCGCGCAGGAGGAAAGGACTTCTTGAAGGCGCGCAGCCACGAACGCCTCAATCGTGCGAAAGCTGGGCTCCGACCTGTGCGAGTGGCACAAATGAAGAGACGAGAGTGCACCCGTTGCAATGCAATGCGTCTGCGATGATGAAATCAAATGCGCAAAAGAAGGTGGTTTTAGGTTGATGACAGAAAGGTGATGGTGTTTTTCGTTCTGTTGGCGAGGCTGGGGGCAGCCTCATTATATATACGCGCACACGCGCAACGCGCAAAGCTAACGCGCTCCGGGAATTTGCTCCACGTCAGTTATTCACTCTGCATGCGTTCTGAAGCCGGACAGCATTGGGTTACGAGGGCTTCAATTGCAAAGGCTTCAATGGCGAAGGGTTCGTTTGGAAGGGGCTCAGCTGCGAGAGGTCCAGTTGCCAGGCCTTCAATTACGAGGATCGTTCATTAGACAGTGGCTCGGAGAAGTTTGACTGGCTTTAACGACAAATTATTACTATCTGAAGGATTGCTCTGAATACATTAAGAGTTCCATCCAAGTATCCACCGCCACACGCAAAGCTTATGTCGAGGATACCTCCTATCTG
This sequence comes from Lachnellula suecica, assembly GCA_007825345.1. NCBI lineage: Eukaryota > Fungi > Ascomycota > Leotiomycetes > Helotiales > Lachnaceae > Lachnellula > Lachnellula suecica. The sequence goes on along the minus strand of QGMK01000086.1, from coordinate 27,675 downwards.
AAGATTCCAATGAAATCACACCATCAAATATCATACGAAAACCCACTGCACGCAAAAGCTAGACATTACATCGCTGATCAATTCTGGTCATCCTCATCCTCATCCTCCTCAGCCTGCTGCCGGGCCTCTTCAGCGTCCTTCTGGGCTTGGTACTTAGCAGCCGGATGTGGAACCTCTCCGTCTTCACCCCTCGCCAGGGCCTGAGTCTTGAGGTCTTTTCGTGTAGCCCTAGCTCCCTCCCGGTCCGCCTTGGTCCAAGCGTGGATTTGGAGCTGCATCTCCTTTCGCTTACGAATTGTCTCTTCGCGGAGGCTGAGGGCATTGAAGCCGGTGATGTGCTCAGGGTGAGCGTTCAGAAAGGCAACAGCACCCTCGTGGGTTGTTGGCGCAAGGTCCACCTCGCCACGAATGTCGAGATACTGGCGGAGGTAGAAGCGAGTGCTTCGCAGGCGGAAGAATCTGATGCGTCTGTTGGGATGCTTGATCATGCGCTCGATGTGTCGGCTGTACTTCTTGCGCATCCATGCTGGTGCGGAAGGGGTTCTGGCCTTGGGAGCCGCTGTGGCATCCTCGTCCTCGGCTGCCTCGCTCTCTGGTGATGGCGATGCCGGAGTGATTCCATCATCTCCAGCATTAGCTTCGGACAGTGGTCCTGGGCTGCCTGCATCGCCGACATACTCCGTGGGCTCATCATCATCATCGACAGGGTCGTTCTTGTCCTCGACATTCAGACCAACGAAAGGTCCAGCAGGTGTCAAGCCCGTAGGATCGTGCTGCTCCTCGCCATTAGTAGTCACGGCAGGATCGATGCCGTAGTCATCTACAGCGACTTAGTAATTGCCGCAGCTACATCACAAACTGAAGCTTGCTACTTACTTTCATTCATGGCCCAAAATGCGTCGTCATTGCCGAAATCGCGGGGTTCAGATGGATTGCGGTAAGGAGAGTCTCCGGCACCAGGAGAGGAACGGGCGGTGGGGGTGCTGACGTTCGAATCATATCCCGGTCCAGGCTCGTCGTTCATGAAGTGCTGATTTTGATGCTGGTTGTAATCAGCATCGTGTATATCGCGATTTGCTTTGTTTACATGCTGCTAACATGTTTCTTGGTCGTAAAATACAAAGCAATTGCCCGAGGAAACTAGCTCCGGCTTGTGTATTGAACGCGACAAGGCATTGATGAAAAGAGGGAAGGCTTACCAGCAGCAGTTCGTTCAACTCGCGCTCATCATCAGCGATGTCAGCCGCATATTGTCCGTCCACCAGACGAAGAACAGCATCGAGGGTCTGCGCCAGAAAGACGTCTTGGCGCGTCAGGCTTGGGAAAGAACTGAGCGCGAAGTGCCATGCGTTGTCTCCCGATACCGTATTGTTGTGTACGGCATTGAGGTAGTCATCGCGGATGGCCACCCATTTATCCTCTTCCATGCTATGCATCATGTCGAGTTGTTGCTCGAAGAAGAAGACTTCACCATTGTCGGCAGTAACAGCCAAACGAGCAAGAGCTCGATCGGCAGCTTCGGTCTCAGGAAAGAATGACATTGTCGTGGTTGCAATGCGATAAGGAAGGGGTATCGAGAAGAGGATGTGGATGTTATGATCCTGAAGTGGTTGTTGATGGTGGAAAATTTCTCGGTCGAGGTTGTGCGGAAAAGATGGAGGCGCAGGTGTCGTCGCCAAGGCTAGGCTCCAGGTCACGCCACTGTTTGCCAAAAGAACCGTATTCACCCCCCTCGCGTTGTTATCTATAGCGCGTATAATCTTGGACGCCTTGCCTCATCGACGTCACCAAACAAGGTTGTTGTTGCGCTGCACTTCCAGAGTAGGCTAGTGGCCGTCTCACATACTGGTAGCATCGCGAATATGCTTGCTGGCTCGTGGCAGATCTACAGGATGGGAAGCTTCTGGAAGAAAAGAGCAGAAAGGGGGCTACACAAGATACTTCCAGAACGTGGCTTTTTACGCTTCTTATATCGAGCATCATGCTCCTTGAGTCGAGAGTATACGGCGGCTGGCCAAAGAAGATCTACGAAGGATTGGAAATCGGATCAGTGCGACACTTAAATATCAATGGAAGTTTGCAAATCAACCAGCAAACGGTTTGTGGATGACACTTTTTGCGACAGTCATGGCTTGATGAGGATTCTCCCACGGCAGTCATCGTTTGATTGTGATCTATTCTACGTATCCAAGACCGCAGGTAGTGGTGTTGAAGAGCTTCGACAGTGTGCGCGGATCTTGAAGCCTCTCCATTCCCCGTCGTTTCTTTCCGGAGACTTGCTCTGCAAGCTCCATCACAAGAGCCACTTATTTGAGCATAACTGACTTCTGCTACTGCTTGACACGCTCTTCAACCACCCTACGCCCTGCGAACTCCCAGCAGATCCCTCAAACACCAGTCATTCGTTGTATGTTCGATTTGATTGATGCTTCGCAATTCGACTTTCTGGAGTATCCTCGTTCGTCGCAGAGGAGTATAACGTCTCTGCTGATGCATTTGTTTGTGCCGGGCGTGATCAGTCTGCAGCGGGCAAGCTTCGAGATTTGGGCTTGTGTAGGAGGGAACGCAAATCCTGTACACCGACTGTTAGCACATCTAAGATTGGGCTGGAAGTGTAGAGGCTTTCGCAGGAAACTTCCAGTTACATATCGCAGATGCGGGAAATGTTCTGTGGTCAAATGTCGAGAGTCGCCTGGGAAGGTCTCATTGAGGTCGGCGCGTCGGCGCGGAGCTGGTAACATCCGACAATCACTTCAGCGTAGACAAGCATCAACACGATCGAGGGAAAATTGTTGTTTTTGGATCGATTTCATGATACCCAAACTTCTTAATGATGTGCTCAGAAAGTCTGATTTCTTCGACTAGATCAAAATCTCCCAGGTGGTGTTTGTGCTATTTCCCGAAGTGCGGAGTTCTGAATCTTCAGCTCTTCGAAAATACAAAATCACAATTTGGGGAGTGTGCTGCGTGAAACAATCTTTCGTAGACTGCTTTGTATTCCTCAGCTAGGCGTTCGCCTAGATGTTGTATCTATCTGCCGCTTTCTCGTCCTCCAAAGCCGGTTCTACCAACGACGAATTCTGCATACCGAACACCGCTCCCTTTTGTACCACCGTGTTCAAGCTCCTGATCCGTCACTGTCCAAACAAGTGGGTTTATATCTCCACAGTTGCTGAGAATAGCACAGCTCAGATCCTCCGATTGTGTTCCTTGGCTTGGACTTCTCCGCCCAGCTCGCAGAACCTCCTCTCCAAATTGTATGCGGCGTGCGAAGTGCCTTCCATCTGTAGCCGTATGTTTCCAGCCTGAACCAGCAGTCATTTTTCCTCCCCTCAAACGCCCTCTACCAAGGACGAATCCATCATAGATCTCCAGCCACCCATGCATAAAAGCTCTTTCAATTCGAAGATGGTGTGATCGCGAGAATTATGAGATTTGAGGTCGTGTCGGGCTCTGGCGAGCGTTGTAGTAAGATCTGAAGACCACAGAGAGAAGTTAGCTTGCTTTGGTTCCACCGGGGTGGGAAGAGTCCATTGCCCCTTTCCGTGAAAAGGGGGGTACACGGGGTCTCCTGCTTATCGCGAAAGAAGCGGCTGAGATGGAAGCAAATTCAAGACACTCACCTGGAAAGAACCCCTCCAGCGGCGATACCATCTCCTCAGTACAATTGGGTTGGTCCTTCACAGCAGAAGGACCTCCAAGCCCATCATTCCAGATGGTCCGCCGAATCTTCTTCTTCTTGCTCTCGGTCGTATATCTTCTTCTTAGCCAACACCGCGCCTGTGACAGAGTTTCATGGGCAACCAGGTCGTAAGTCTCGGTATCAATTCGAGTGACATCTCCGTGCCGGTAGTACGCATGCTTCATGTACCATACGGAGAGGAACATCTGTATTCGTGAAAGTAGAGCAAGTGCACTAGCTTGACTCAATCGTCATCCTCGACCCCAACAGTAAAACCTTTTCCGTTATTCCATGCGAGGAAATCCGTCTTCGCCGCTTTGCATATAGCTGGAGCTCTCAGATTCTCTGTTGTCCCAAATTTGTTCATTCGCTTCTTCATCGTTGTAGATCTGGCGTCTTGAAGCTGCCGATTGGCAGGTACAAGTCTACATCTATCAATACATCTTGACCTCTGGGTGTTAATTTGGCCGTTATCTTGGGAAGAAACGAATGTTGCGGGAAACGATGCTTACAGGTCTTTGAACTAGATATTCTGGATCTGCAGTCAGACACCCGGTAATTCTGTATTTTCAAATGCAGGCGGCCTTGTTTTGGGGGCTGAGAGATTTCATATATCGACTCTGTCACTGTCTACCGCGGAGTAACGTTAACGCCAATGCCGTGGCACGATTCTGCGGTTGGCTCACATTTCCAATATGATCGTGGAAGCCTGTATGCGATGATGCCAATGGTGAGCAAGCTTTCAACTGTTAGTTCAAAGCGTTGTTGTGGGTGGTCTGCGGGGATAAAATACAAGGCGCGGTATATACAATATTGCCTTCGCTAGCGTATGCGAGGGTTATTTGTCGGCCAAAAGTGATCCCGATAATGATGTAAACAACAACACGAGACGCGAAACATCGAGATTTGGTGGCATTATTTACATTGTGTCTTGCCTAATTTTCGTTTTGGTTGGCCGTTTCAGTCGTTATCATATACCGGTAATCCTATCCTCATGTAACCCAAAATGCCTTTGTACGACAGACCTCAGAAATCCTATCCTCAACCATATCAAAGCTTACTTATACAAGAAACTTCAATCTCCAACATCGACCGCCAACGATAAGCTACAACACTCGACGAGGTTTCTTGATCATACGGCTCTGGCCCGCGTCCTCCTCGTCGTCATCGTCGTCATCCTCCTCAAATGGCCCCTTCCGCTTTCTCTGCACCTTGCTCTGATCGCAGGATTTGGGGCCACCTCTCTTGGACTTCACCTTGCCGGCTGGTCCTGCTCCCTGGCCACTGTCTTTCTTACCATGTCTGTCGACTTTGGCCAGGAAAGCTTCCTGTGCACTAGCTTCCCATTCTGCGTTCTGCGCGTTTCTCTTTGCCATATATTTGTGGAACGCGGCTGCACCTTCGGGGTCGTTCGACTTTACGAACCATTGCGCGGCTTCAACGTCAGTCTTTGGCGTCTTGGCTTCACAGTTTTTGCCCGAAATCAAAGCGATGAGGTGATCGAGGAGGGATGTTTCGTGATAAAAGACCACTTCATGATTGGGATCAAGATACTTCGCCAAGTAATCTGAAAGTCAAGGACTTGAGTCAGCGCGTGTTACATAGGAACGGTGTTGAGAAAGCTGGCGGTAGTTTGGGGCACTTACTTTCGTTGATTATCTTTTGGATCCAAGGAGGTTGTCGTCTCTTAATATTCTCGGGTACCTTTCTCTTCTTGTTTTCAGGAACCCCTGCAGCCATATTGCTCAAAGCAACCGGCTCTTCGGGGCTTTTTACAGATTGGGACGGTGAACCTTGTATATCGTTTGGGCTTCGTGGATGAACAAAGCTCCGAGAAGCCTCATCACTTCCGGGGGCTTGAGTGTCCAAGGAAGGAAAACCCTGAGACTCGTAGGGGCTCCTTGTGTTGAAAGGATCTTGTGATCCTCTATCACTGAGTGTTCTGGGTATGGCGGCCATACCGCGGCCGGCGTTCATGAATGGCTCAGAAGAAGCAACCACAGGAAATTGGGACGAACTCGCAACCCCAAGGAAGGCGTTTCTGGCTTTCACTGAACCTATGGATGATGAGGGTGGATTTGTGCCCATAACGAAATGGTCTCCAGCTTGTTCTGAAGCCACGGATGATACGTATGAGTGTGCGTCGCCAAAGAAATGGTGTTCAGCTTGTCCCGAAGTCGTGGATGCTGCGTATGGGCTTGCGCCGCCAAAGAAGGGTTTACTAGCTTGCGCTATGGCTGTATTCGTCTTTCCAAGGTCCGGCGACTCGCTTTCAGAATCCTGCCGTAAGACATACTGTCAGAATATTTCACGGCTTCCAGTTCAAAGAGACAAGATAAGGATGATTGAAGCTGAGGAGTATTTGATGGAAGGGTTGGTAACGTACCATGCTGTACCTGATGGGATGACTGCGAGTAAACAATGGAGTGTCTACTAGCTCTTTGAAGCTCGACTGGGGTGATGGCGTAGAAACACTTGGTAAATCGGGGTGTGCTGGCAGTCCAGAGCTTGGCAGAGCTTGAACTATATAGTCCACATCAGGCCCAATACTGCGAGACCGGGCGTTGAGGCCGTCGGTGTAGTGCACGACACTTTGCGCAACATCAGTATGTGCTTGGGCCGACGCAGACAGCGTATCAGGAACTTTGCTTGATGATGTTGCTAGGGGTGTGTTGTTTTGGTACATTTGACTCTTGGTGGATGCTCCGCCGTTGAGAGGGTTGTCCAAGATGCTGAACTCAGCGTCATTGAAGGCGCTCGGCTCGGTGTCAAGGCTGCCATTCGCTGCTCCGTAGTTCGGTTGGGTAAGCTCGTTGGGTAGTGCTTCATCAAGGTCAGCCATCATTGGAAGGGGAAGTTATAAGCACCGTAGCTTACCTGCTGGAGAGCTAATGGTTTTGGAAGACTTGGCGGGGCTCTCTTCGAAGTGCAGGCTACTTGTTGACGATGAGATCGGATCTGAGAGAGGGCTTTCCTCCATCTGGGTGCGATCAAAGCTACTCGAGGAATTACTCGTCTCATCATCGCCGTACATGAGCTGACACTCGCGTTCGAAGGAGTAGTCGTCAAGAGTGTCGAAAAGTCCGTCCTGATGGTCCCAAGAATCCGCATGAGAAGTTTCGAAGCCCTCCGAGGGGTCTGGCCGCGGACTTTGTGGGGAAGACATCATGTATCAGTGCAGTAGTTATTGTTGATGGCTATCGACAGACGAGACTCGATGTTTCGGTGTGCTTCTGGATTGGTCCAGGCCTAGAGCGCGCAGAAGTCTTGTCAGCAGCAGAACGCATCTCAAATGTGCGAAGAGGAGTAGGGGCTTCAAACATACTTCGGCAGAGCAAGGTGCAAAGGGTTAACTGTCAGAATATGTCGATGGATCTCTTTGCAAGTTTACTACTTCGGGTGGGTGGGGTGGTAGTGTAAAGTCTTGAGCAGAGGGGAGCGAGAACCTCCTTATATACAACCCCTACAGGCCAGTAGACGGCGCTAGCATTAGTGCTTTACTATACTTGACAGATTCACCGAGGAAAAGTACTCCTCCTTTAATTTCCTCTATTCCTGTCTAATTCCGAAAATTTATCATAAATTTACTCAGGCTCTACGGGTCAAGCGAGACTTCAGACAATGAGATGGTATTCATATGATAATTCCTTTAATTTGCTTCTTATTCTACCAGCCAATGTCCTAGGTACAAAGAACCTATGCTTAAGAATTATCATAAGGACTTGAACAATGCTTGGTAAAATATATGCTCTACCATGAAGCCAACAACAAGAAACTACATCTCTCTGCGAGTTTTCTTCCGCTCACAATTCTCCTCTGCCTCCTCCTCGATATCATCATCATCAGAGTCGCCTGAATCACCTCGTCCTTTCCGCTTGCGTTGCTGATTTCGTAGCTGTCTAGTAGGACCACCAGCCTTCTTGCTCTCTCTTGTGGCTCTAGCCTCAACAGCTTTCTTGCCATCTCTAGCGGCCTTTGCTTCGAAGGCTTTCTGAGCCTTGAGCTCGAATCCCCTCTGCCTTTCTCGTCTATTTGTTTCGAATACCCGATAGAAACGGTTCCGATCCTCACTGGCTGTTTCGAGATACGCATTGGCGGCTACATCATCGGGAAAGGTAATGGACATTGCCCGAACTCCAAGGAACTCACTGAGAAGTGCAGCGCGAGAAGGCTCAGGATAGAACTCTATGTGGTAGTTCTTATCGAGATACTTTCTTTCGAAGTCTAGAAGTCATGAGAGTTTGTCAGTGCCGCTCTGTGGAAATAAAAATAGCATTGAATATGATGACTACTTACGTCGCAGGATTTTCGCACGAATATGTCGGGGCTGTTTCGGCTCCGGCTCCTTCTTGGCCTTATGAGCTGTTACAGCCGTATCGTTGGTGGCAGCTGGCTGTGCGGTTTCTGGTCTGGGTTGCGATGGTAGGCCGGTGGCCTCATATGTGTTGCGTGGGTTCATCAGTGCTCGAGGATCCTCCTCGGCCCTATTTGGCCGCATGGGATCGAAGTTGTGGGGATTCTGGACTCTATAAGGGATACCAAAGGGTCCTTGGGTTCCAATGTAACCGGTGGTCATCAACGGCTCTGGTGAACTTGCAAGTAATGAAGACGGAGTTGTGCCCCTCTGAGTCTAAGTCTCGAGGCCTGTCTTCGTGTGGCACCAGTCATATTTTGGTTGTTTGCGTAATCATGTTCACGATCCTGATGAGACGCAATGCATTAGTGATAATCACTACGCCAGTTTCATGAGACAAGAAAAGTTACTGGGGATCAAAACAAAAGGATAAGTGACTTACCAGATCGCCGTACATCCCCTCGAACATTTGACCCGGGATCCCATAGACTTGCCGAGGTGGCAAAAATGAAGTGCTCTGTACCCTGGAAGATACTGCAACTCCAGCATATGCGGTAAAGCGGGATATGTCATGTGTACCAGTTGCGACATTGCCAGAATGGATATCGAAATTATTACCATCAGTTGTATTGCGGGAGCGGGCGGCAAAGCAGGGTTGGTCAAGCCGCGACGGCGTACTTAATGCCTCGTTGTATGCTGTCACTTCAGCCGGAGTATTGTGTAGAGAGTTAAAGTTCATATCAGCACCTCCGCTGCTACGACCACTCTCAACGCTGCTAGGCCGGGCCTCGAAGTCTCTGAATCCAGTGGCGAAGGTGTTCGGCTCAGTTTGGAGGTAACTGTTGCCAAATCCCTGCTTAATTATACTGTTAGGATGTGACATAACATCAGGTAAAAAGAGGCAGGACAAATGACTGTTGAGGGCACCTGAGAGGTTTATGAAAGTAGACCTTTGTCACTTACCATATTCAACATGTGTGATAGATTTGGTGCAGCGTTTGAGAAGTAGGCAAAAGGCTCATTTGAGGACGTCCAGTCGCCGGCCAGATTCCGATTTCTCTGTTAAATTATAAGCCTGTCAGCATATGAAGCATACATAGTTTAGATGAGAGGTTGTCAAGGACGACTGTAGATGTGGATGCTGTTGTTAAGCTTCTAGATAGACTTACCTGTGCCTGAGTGTCGGAAGAGGTACTAGCAGTCTCGGTAATAGGCGGCGGTGGTGAAGTTATTGACGGTGTTGGCCATGGACGTGCGATGCTTTCAGTAGAGTTGGAGGACTGATGTGCCCCGCTCGCTGTATCTTCCGAGGTCGAAGGCGGAGTTGGCTGTTGAGGGAACACCATGTCATTTATCGAGGCTATGCATATATGTCAGCAGACTAACAAAATGGGTCTTAGGATTGCAGCTTAAGCTTACTCAACAGTGATGAGGCGTTGCTTCCGTCAGAGTTATCCTTGTTTTTGTTTCTGGGTTTGTTGGTCTCATAAAAAGCTGCCTCGGCTATCCAAAAGTCCTCGTCGCCCTCGTTTCCCCATAGGTCGGCAAAGCTTTCGTCCCAAGACATCTTGTCGATCGCTTTCGTGTATGCCTACAGAACGGCCAGAAGACTGGGTATGAGACTCGGGGGAAAACAGCAGGGTTATTCGAGGGATGTTATAGAAGGCACGAGTGTATATGGGTTGTGGTTATCGATTGATACCCTAGCACGCGACGAAATCTCGTCAGCGGAGGGACATGGCAGGCGCCATGGGTATGAAGAGTAGCAAGTAGAGGAAGGAGCATAAGTCATACCTGAAGGGATCGAAGGGTCTAGATGGAAGGCCGGATATGCCAGGAGAAGTCGATGAAAGTCTTTGCAGGCTTCCTGTCTCGAGTTGTGGAGGGTGTCAAATGTACCGAAGAAGTGGGAGCCCGTACCCCTTTTATACTATATCCCAAGCGGAGTAGGTGGCCCTAGCTGGAGAAGCGCTTCGCCATACAGAACATATTCACGTGGTAAAAGTATATCTCAACCTGCTTCTGGTTTCTTTGTTCTTTCTATAATTAGAATCATAACTATAACCAAAAACAGCCAAACATGGGGGGCCATATAAGTTCAGATTGGGTAATTTACATTTTCATTTGGGGGTTAGTTTTATGACGAATTATATCCCAGACCCGGTAGCATAAAAAGGTGGTCAAGAGAGCAGTGTGGGTATGCAGGGTGCCAAAGTCGTGGTATTGTCTTAAGATATGAGAAAAATGAAGCTATTTAGAAGGCGATCGCAGCGTCAGAACGCTGTCATGTCAAGACCCCCATCCTCAAATATCCTAATGAGTACTCGTATAAGAAGCTATACAAACTCTTGCATCAACTGCCAACAAAAGACTACATTCTACGCTGTTTCTTTCGTGGAGAGCCCTCTCCTTCCTCGTCCGCATCTTCATTTTCTTCCTCGTCAGCGTCTTCATCCTCATCCTCGTCAGCATCCTCATCCTCGTATTCGTCAACTTCTCCTTGCCCCTCCCGCTTACGCTGCTTCTGGCTGTCTCTTGCAGCCCTAGCTTTCACAGCAGCTGGACCATCTCTCCTTGCCTTAGCCAGAAAGGCCTTTTGAGCACTAGCTTCCCGTCCCCGATCCCGCTCGCGCAATCTGCCCACAAAATCCAGGAACCGCTGGTTGTCCACGGGTGTTCTTGTCTGGAGGTAAGTCGCAGACTCTGCATCGGTTCGGAATCTATGGACCCTTCCTCGAGGTAGTTCCCACTGCCTGACAAGTTCGCGATGGGGTGGCTCGGGCCAGAATACGAGGTTATAATTCCTCATATCGCGGTATTTGCGTTCGTAGTCTAGAAATCAAGGGCTCAAGTCAGCACTTATTGAAGGAGAAAGATGAAGAAAGTTGATTGGAAGTTGTGCTACCTACGTCTGCCGATTCTAGCGCGGATCTTTGGTGGTTGTCTCGGTGCCGGACTCTGGTTGCTTGTCTTCCTTTTACCAGAAGCTGGTGCGGCTGGGGAGTTCCCCATGTCAACACCGGTGTTATCAACAGCCGGTTCGTCGCCGTGTACATTGTTTGGGACCGAAGGTGATATTGGGTTCGGTCTACGAAGGTTGCCCGCTCTTGATCGAGCACTCGCGGGCGCGGTACGTGGGACGTGATTATGTTCGTTGCCCGGACTCGAAAGGGTATTTTCGTTCTGGTTACGCCGAGCATTGGTGTAGAAGTTGACAGGAGGCGTGTAATTGTTACCGAACGGGTTTCGGGCACCGTTAATGGGACTATTACCTATCCGGCGAGCTGTTTCATAAAAGTAGGGCTCGAGAGAATCATCATCATCATCTGCATTTGGGCCAAACCTATTGGGCCTGAGGTGCTCGCGCCCATCCTGTCGTGGGTAGTGTGAGCTACTAGCATCGGTGGTCCCTCTATTGGATGTCATAGGCCTTGATGGCGAAGGAGTGTAGGTTGCGGGGAACTGGGAGTGGGGGCGGGATGGACGTCCGTGGAATTCGTTCCTGATGTCAGGAGTCGAAGTACTCGAGTTCATGTTTGTACTAGGACCAAGGGGCAAATAATTGTATTGATAAGCCTAATGAGGTAGGTGTTTTGTTAGAATATGACATGTAGTTGAGTTGAAGGCAGATTAACGAGTAATATTGTGAAGCGCGGGGTCAAACGTGCCTGTTGCATTATGATACTTGGATTTGTGTGGACGGCCGCTGGCAAAGCTGGCGTCGGCGTATTTAACGAGGAGAAAGGTCCCATGTACGTTTCTTGTCTTGGTGAGATTGACGTATGAGGTGCTTGGCTATCTCCGTCATTTGCTGCTGTTTCAGGCGAGCTTGTGAGTTGCGGATCTATCCTACTATCGATAGAGGCTGTATGTGTAAGCAGACTAGATGACGGGTATTTGGAGATATAAACTTACTATGCGGAGATTCAGTCTCATCTTGGCCAGTGCCAGGATCCGCAAGAGGGGCCAAGTCGTTTTCCTGGACATTGTTTCTGTGTTCAATGTCGCGGACGGTAGCATTACCTACCCAGTCGTCATTGTCGAGGTCATCGAAAGTTCCGGCGGGAAGAGAGTCTTCCCAAGACATCTTGAGTGCTGTTTTCTGAAAGGAGCTAGGGTCCTAGATGAAAAGGGTTCTCGAGTCAGAGGATGTTGCGAAGAAGTCTTTGTAAAAATCCTGTTCGGGGTTGTGTTGGGTAATGAAAGTCAGAAGCATGAAGGGAGCCGGATCTTCTTATTCTTATATAGCTGTGCAGCGAGCAAGCGCGCAAGGCTAGCAATAGTACTTCGTTATACGCAACGTATTCACCGAGGGAGAGACACCCCCCTGCTTCAGTTTTCTTTGTTCCTCGTGTTCCAGAAGAACCTACCGACGGCTAGCGCCCATATAAGGGCGAGAACAGGCATGTGGAGTCCATACAAACAGGGAACATGTACGTCAATAGCAGGCCTCATAGGCCACAAGACTGGAATCCTCTCAATTAAAGTCAATAATACAAGTAGCTTCATATTTCGATTTTACAGGCAAGGAAAGCAGGGTGGAATAAGCTGGAATCATCATTTGAAAGATAAGTGAACGCCCTGAGTGGGCATAAGGCACCTAAGTAGACTTATCTACTGTTACTGTGACATTCGCAATGATCAGCAGTGTGTTCTGGAGTGCTTTCACAGCCCTTTGGTCAACTCCCTGTCTCGACAGGTGGGGCTTGACCCTCCACCTCGATGATCCTGGCCTCAGGTTGCCTAAAAGTGCTCCACGTGGCAATCTCCAAGCGTCCCTCAACGTCGTTTATTCATTCCCTGGGTGCGCTGAGTCTCGCGCAAGCCCTGTTGAATCCAACACGTTTGTAAACTACAGATAAAGCGAGGGCGATGTTACAATTTCATCGACAAGAAAAGTAAGAGACGACGCCTGTCTATATCAGAAGAGGCTATGACCAGATGAGTCCCAGAATACAGAAGAGGGAAAGCCCTTATTTATAAGCTATCCTTAGTTTGCAGTGAAACTGACTATTTTATACCAAACGTCCGATTCGTCTTATGAAGCCACGAGATCAATTGATATTGTACCCCGCCAAACAGAACATGGGTGTTATTGCGGCATACAGTTTGAAAGATCCTACGCGGCTTGGTATCATAGGGGGGTTGACCATAAAACCACAAACTCAATTCTCGTGCTATTCGTGTCACGGTCTGGAAGTTGCATAATGAGTCTCACCATTCCGGAAGCGATTGGGACGTTCTTAGAGAGAGCGTCAAGAGTGTGAAACCTACTACCGACAAGTGGTTGTTCTCCTCATACCTTATACTGGCTGCATCAGTTGCGAAACGGTTGCAATTATGAGGGCAATGTAAGTCTACTCGTGAGCAAGACTGGCGCGTGGCGGTGGACAGCTTCAAAGATTGCCATCTCTATGGCCGAGATTGTTGAAATGTTCAGCTAGCGTGCACGTGAAGCACTAAGGGATAAAACCTTGAATCGTGGACCTTTAAGCTTCTAGACCTTAATTAATCAACCACATCGTTCAACAGAGATTGGATTTGCGGAATTTGCTTGATGCAATGTCAAATACTCTTTCAATCCAAGGGCTTCCGGGCTTTTCCTGGACAGTCTGAAATACAGTTCTGGCTATTCTACCTCGTTAATGGTTTTGGTCTAGGACCTGAATCTGCAACGACGGAGGGACCAGCGACAGCTTGCACCCCATTAGGTGCCATTTTGCCCCCATCCGCCTTCATCTCCAGACGTAAATGTCAATACCCCGCCTCTTTTCCCCTTTCCTTGCTACAAAGTCGCCCTCGTACCGTAGCTCCCCCTTTCGAACAAAACGCTGGGCCTTACGATACCTTGATTTCCTAATAATGGTGCGTGATCAGTTGGAGGACCGGAAAAATTACAACTCAGCCCTGCAGCCTGAAAGGAGGTTGACCTTACAGCGCCCGCTGTCCGAACCGCGCCGCCGCTCTCGTTGAGTTGAACTGGAAACCCCTGCTTTTCGACCGCCTCATCACTTAAGCTTGTTTTGACCGGTACGAAATCCGAACGGACTTGTGTCTACTTTATTTTTCAATCTATTTATAATCACGCTCTTACTGGCTACGCGAAGCAGGTATAGCTCGCTATATTAATTTAGAAATAAAAATTGGCTTATTAAAAATTTCAGCTGCTATTGCTAAATGAATCAGTGGTTTGTTTTTGGCCGGATAAAGGCACTGAAAATTTGTCAACAAAATTCGTATAATACGCCCTTCCCCCCTTTTTCTCTCTCGCTTAACTTTCTCTCTCTCACGTGACATGTATCTGCAATCCGCGTAATGTTATAGAAGAACCTCCAAGGCGATACCTGCTAAATCAAAGACATCAATACCTCTGTAATATTTGACAATATAAGTTTAACTTGAGGTAGTGACGTGACCGCCCTACTTGTGTATGGCGTTGTTGCTATTAGCGAACTTTAGCGCTTGATCCACCTGCAGATCAGTGTGAGGTGGGAACTACAGCTTCAGTCCGGGAAAGCTTAATTCTACGTTCTGAATGCAAACATTTTTCACCAGGGATTTTTTGAGAAGGAAACCTTAGCGGAACTTATAAGCCAAAAGCTTTTGGTTAGTCTTTGCTAATAAACCTTTCTTCGTCCACGAAGTTCAATCTAAAATCGCACCGTAAACCTAAAACCAAACCCTTCCCCCAACGCTGATACCATGCTATGAGCTCCAAGTGCTCTCACAAAGTCCACGACGTTCTCAACAAACTCGGCGCACACCTCCACTGACCCAACCTTGGATGCTTGGCCAAGATCCGCTCCTTCGGCATTATACGCTTTACCTGGACATGAATTCCGAGACGGTCTAGCTTTCTCCATTTTTTGAACTTGATGGCGGGAAGCTGTTGGATCTTCAAATAGTCAATAGGCGTTTTCGACGGCTCTGGTTTAAACTTGCGATAACTGAACCTTGGGACCTCATCGTCCAGGTCGAGCTTATCCAAGCGTGGGTCCGCTTGAATGAGGTTTAAAGGCATGCCGTGTTCCTCCGTATCTTCATATATTGGGACAAAGCCGTCTCTAATGTATTTTTCATATCCCTCTTCCTCCGATCCGAACATCTCGTCCTCTGGGGGTTGCATCTGATCGCTGACGCCCGAAATCCAATCTTGGATGGTCGATGGCGCTTTGCCCTTCTCGCAGTTTGATTTCATGGCTTCGTTCAGCCGTTTCCCCGGTGATTCGTGCAGTATGAGCGGTTTAGACACAAATTCGACCCAATCTCCTGGCAGGCCATCTCCGTTCTCATCGAAATTGACGTAATTGGCAAAGTCTTCCCTGATCATGTCCTATAAGGAAGTTAATATGGACTTCGCGAGGAGGGGTTTTGGAGATACTCACTACTATGGGTTCGGGGAAACCCATGAAGTTACCAGGTACGGAGCCCTTCTCGAACTCCGCAACCCAGTCCGAGGAGGAGACATCGGATATCTCATCGAAGCCGTTCGCCATGGTCTCGGAACCGTACGCTGTGAAATCAGGCAAAGGCACCTCTCTTTCGATGGCAAGGAGCTCCTCTATGCTGGCTCTGCTGTCTTCTTCCTCGTTCTCCTGCTCGTCGGAGCTTCCGTCGCTCATTTCGTCGCTGGTGCGGGAGTCGTCTGACGATACGTCGAAGTATGAATCGCGTCGCTCGTGCGCATTTGTAGCTTTTCCGTCCTTTTGCAAAAGGTCTGCCATGATTTCAGGATGCATCATAAAGTGTTCATAAAGCGTCGGCGGGTGTTCACAAGGTTTGGGCGGGTGGAAATAAGCTGTGGTGGCAGAGGAAGCGGAGTCACGATCAACATTGCATTGAATTGTCTCTGGAAAAAGCACTCCCTTTTTTTATTTCAGAACACTTTACATAAAGTAATAGTTCGCTGTACCAATTTGGTAGACATGTAGCTAAAAACCAGAATTGATACTTCCTACGAGGTCGTATTGGGAAGTGCCACCACTTCTTATATCCTCTAGTAAATGTTTCTAGCTAGCCATTCCCCGCCCCAACGCATTGGCTGTCCTACTGCCCTCCTCACCTCTCGCTTTATAGACCCGGTTCCCTCAGTAACTTTCGTTGATCTTTTTTAACGCAAAGACTCCCATTTTAACTCATTTAGAATGTTTCACAGCAGGTGAGACTTTCTCGTCAAGTGTGAAACTGAATTCAATTCGAAATCATATCACTTTGTAATATCGAATTAACAGCTGTCCTCCCTAACCAATTATGCGCTTCTTCTTGCCTCGTACTACAACCGTCCATGGCTTGATACCCGTCTCATCCTCCTTCTCGCGATAATCCTCCGCGCCTTGCGGTTGTAATTGCGGCTCCCGCTCTTTTCGGCCTTCTGCTTGTCTTCGTGCTTGGATACTCGCTCTGGCTCGTTCTTTTGCCTCGTCGGAGATGGGGAAAGACCCTAGGACCTTCTAATAGCCCGTTAGATTGTGAACCTGCAAAATATAAACCATACAGTGACTTACTGAGAAGCTCGCGATGGAGGGTCCAAAACTTTCGCTTTTCTTGTGGGGCAACTGCGCCGGGCTCGGCTTGCGGGGAGGGTTTTCGAGGCCAGGCGATGAATCAAATGACGAGTATCCCTTAACAGAGCTTGCGGCAGTAGTGTAGTAATTGGTTTGTGCTGTACAGAACGAGGCGATACTCGAATGGTCGTCTTCGTCGTCTTTGATTTGTCTGCTGTCGTCGCTGCTCGGGGCGCGTGTATCCTCGGCCTGCTTGTCCTCCTCGAATTCATTGACCTCGTCGGCCCAGTTGTTTATAGGATTCATTGGAGAGCTCGTTGCGACTGCGGTGTTGCGCAGCTCGAAAGTTTCAGCAAATGCTGGTTGGGAGATGTCAGAAGAAGAAGAGTCGCCTAAGTCTACGAACGTTGCGTCGGCTTTAATAGTCGCGCAGCTCGTTTATTGGGGGATGAATATACCGCATTTAGTCAAAAATAAGACCATTTAAATGTCCCACTGCATGTCGGACTTTGTTATGGCCTTGTGTTTAGCTCAAAACGGTAGAAAGTTACGCAGCGTACACCTCAAAAAGCACGAGGAATCATTTACGGGGGAGACAGACAGAACTTAAGCTTTTTTAATGTATCTTCTTCAAACTGGCTTTTGGCTGCCGGTATTGTTATGTAAAATGAGCGCTATTGCCGCAAGTTCCACCCATTTTTAAACTACATCGAATACCTGTCCCCCTCCGCCGTGTGCTCTAGTGTTCTTCATTGAGGAGCAAGCTAATAGTAATTGTCTTCGCAGTCCACATAACGCTTCTCTTCTTCTCCTCCCTCGGCCTCCGCTCCAGCTTCATCATCCACCATGGTAATATCCCAGCGCAATGTACTCTCGACGAAGCAACGGTATGTCTCTCTGCCCAGCTGCTTTTCCTTGGCAAAGTATGTCAACTCGTTCCAAGATCTGGACTCGTAGTTTATCTTCATGAAAGCGTCATCGTTGTCCTGGACGCTGCCACTCGCTCCCCAACCCTGGAACATCTCATCGTCCTCCGACACCTCCTCAGCAAAACCAGACATCCAGTAGTATTCCTTCAATCCAGCTCTCGGGAGCACTGCCTTTTGATTATAACCGATGGAGTGACGGGATTTTTCGAGAGCCTTCATTACAGCAAGTCGACTGATTGCTTTATCGAGAGCATCGGCGGCGTAAGATCTAACGTGTCTCCACTCATCAACTGTAGGATGAACTACGACGGTCTTTTATACTTCAGTTTAGTTTCGCAATTGAGTCGGGGGAGATGCCAGGCTTACATTTCGTGGGAGCCTGAACAAGATCAAGACTTCGTAACGAGCTTTCTTGATGTATGGCTTGGCTGACTTCGCGTCGTGGCGGATCTTTCTCGCCTTTAGCTGTTTCGCCTTCGCCTCGAACAGCTCAGTCAGATCAATCTTGTCGCCATCTTGAGCCTGGGCTTTCGACTTGTCTTTGCAGGTGTCGTCGCTGCTTTGCTTCATATCCTTCTTCGGAGCACGACGCTCTCCTCGAAAGACGTCCTCGAATAGATGAATATTCAGGATGAGCTTGCCGTTTTTTTCTAGTAGCTCGATGCAGAATTGCGCGGACTTTATGGCGGTAAGTTTGAGCGTAAACTGTGATGCCATTAGCAGTTGACTTACGGGTGACTTGCACCAACTCACGAGATGCTTGTATGTGCGCAAGAGCCAGAGCATGGCGACTAAAATTGCGCTCACCACCTTCTTGTGCTCATTGAAGTCTTCCTTAATCACAGCACCGCCCAAGTGCGTGATTTTGCGCTTGTAGTCCTTGCTATACTTGTGTTTTTTTTGGCCTGAAAAGGTGGCAGCGAATTCAAGAGCCTTCATTGTGAACTCAAATGCGAAAGCAAGTTTGATGTATGGGTAATGATTTGAGCAAAGTGTCGGTGGTGGTCGTGAAATTGTCAGGAACGCGTTTTGGATGGCGACGATGTGGAAGTTAAGCGAGCAGAGGGGAGAAGCACAATGATGAAAAAAACCCCAGGCGCTAGTACTTCTTGAGCAGAGAGACGAAGAGCAGAAACGAAAACCTGCTTACAATGGTGAATTATGAAATCCAGTTGTACTTCAACTAAGCTTGAGTCGTTTGTGTTTCCCGTCACTCATGCAACGTGAACCAATATGCTGCTCCACGAAGTCCAAAAGCATAAAAGTATCTAAGGCATGACTTGAGAGTTGGAGCAGTAACTATCGTTTTCTTTCCCAATACAAGCTTGCTGTTTCCATTGCTAACATTTCGTCAACCCAGAGCAGACACTCCAACCTTCGAACCCTTCCATCCCGAATTACCCAATCGAACCGCCCTCAAAAGCAGGCCGGCCACCCTGTCACTTCGAATTTGCAGCACCCTGGCACTTCGCAAGGGAAGTTTGGAACAGTCGGCGTCGGCGTTGGTTTCATGCTTTTACCTGCCATGTAATCGTCCATCCAATGCTTGCCTTCGCTGTCCCGGATGATGATGTTGTCGTAGAATTTTCTACCATTACTTCCCGAGCTCGAACCCTCTCGCAGGACAATTGATGAACACCCCGCACCGTTCGTACCCTTACAACGCGAAGGCCGCAAGGCGGGTATGAGAAGTTTACGAGGCTGCTCCATTTCTATAACAGTGGCGTTGCAGATGTCGCAGCAGTAAGGAGCTGGAGATGGTAGTGCTGGTTCTTGTGGAGGCATCTGGATATATGGTTTGCTGTCGATGGACTCCTCTCGTTTGCATCCCAAAATATTCGTCGGGACTGAGAGTATACCATAAGAAGGATTGTCAAATTCAGCCAGCAAGCTTGATGGAAGGCAGTCGCGCATTTGCTGATCTTCCCATTTCCCTTGTTTTTGGTAGTCTGGCGAGTTGTAGCTGCTTTGAGTGGGATCGGTCTGCCCGTTCGAAGTTTGGGTTTCGGAAGAAAGCATTGCTT
The DNA here is from genome assembly GCA_007825345.1 of Lachnellula suecica. Taxonomy (NCBI): domain Eukaryota; kingdom Fungi; phylum Ascomycota; class Leotiomycetes; order Helotiales; family Lachnaceae; genus Lachnellula; species Lachnellula suecica. Next base: position 8,182 of record QGMK01000086.1, on the reverse strand, counting down.
TTACCTCCGCAGATGATATCTTGAGTGAACGATACATTGATAGGAATCCAGAATTTAGGGAAGAATTATCATGATAGGATTGTAAAGATTAATTTCAAAGTTGAAACTTGTTCATTTATATATGGTTTGTATAGCTCGTTGCGTACCTAGTGGCCCCAGATTGCGAAATGGACTAGCTAGTAAGTCGTTGTGACACAATAATCCCAGACCAACCAAACTGGCTAACCATACCTGGGAATAGCTTATCTTAATATGACAATAATGTATTAAGTTCAGCGGTAATCTCTAGCTCCACTCGTGTGGTGTCAATTCTGCACACAAACATTACTCGGGGGTTTGAGAAACTAGAGAACTTTGGGTCATTTCTTGCTTGAAAATAAGCAAACGTTTACTTTGCCGGGAACGAAGCTGGGACCCTCAAATTTATGATGAAGACACCAGGCAATACAAGCGCTACGCACAAGAAAATACTAGAAGAGCAAGCAGCACTTCTACAGAATGGTCTTTGAAGCAGGTACCGAATGTAGTGATTGCTTACTGGAGAGATAAGTCACAGGAAGTAGGCGCGCGCAAGAGTCTGCATAGAAAATAAAAATCTGCTAGGTGTGTATTGACCCCTTAGAGTCCAGTCTCCATCTAACAAAACTGGATTCCTCCGTCTGCTGAAGTTAGCACTCCACCCACCAAGACACGTAAGTGAACACTTACCTATAATCAATGTTTGCCCTGTCATGAAATCTGAGTCTGGGGAGGCCAAATAGCTGACGCATTTGGAAACATCCTCCGGAACGCTGGGCCGTCCCAAAGCTGTCAGCTCTTTCGTGTACTTGTTGAAAGTGTCACCTTTCTTGGCACCCGTCTTTTTGCCAAGCTCCTCGTCAATCAGATCCCACATGGCCGTACCAACAATCCCTGGTGCGTAAGCATTGACGGTGATCTTGTGTTCCGCCATTTCCATGGCGAAGGCTTGCGTGAAACCACGAACTGCCCATTTGGAAGCTGAGTAATGAGAAAGCAGCGCGAAGGGTTTGTATGCGACGATGCTACCAGATGTCGTCAGCAAGAAAGGAACATATCGTGGGATGGAAAGTTAAACCTGGCACATCCAATGATCTTGCCTGGGGTGCCTTGTTTAATCATCTGCTTGGCTGCAGCGCTGTAGGAGTTGAAAAGACCAAAGACGTTGACTTCGAACATCCGCCTGACGTCGTCCTCTGTCAAATCGAGTAATGCCTTGACTTGAGCAATACCAGCGTTCGCAATCATCACATCCAGGTTTCCGAGGTTCTTCACGGAGGCTTCGATCAGGCCTTCGACTTCAGAACGGTTGGATACATCGGCAGCATGGCCGTATGATCGACGGCCGAGTGCTTGGATTTCCTTGACTGTCTGAAAAGATGTCAGGTCCGAGCTGCGTCTCGCAGAAGAACGACGGCGACTTACTTCTTCAATACCTGCTTGATTGGCTGCAACATCATTGATGCAAACATCAAAGCCGTCTTGTGCCATGCGGATCGCAACCGCTTTTCCTCTGGTGCTCGTTAGCCACATGCTTGTGTAACTCCAAATCGCTACCTCACATTCCTCGCGATGATCCCGTGACGATTACAGTCCTCTTGCCATAATCTTTGATGACAGCCGTGGGTGATGCCATACTACTCGCCATTTTGCCTAGTGATAGAATTGTTTATTTGGTTTTGGAAGGGAGAACAGAAACGCAAAGTGGTTGTGGTTTTCAGAGGAGAAGTGGTTCTCGAGAAGGTGCAGCCCTTCCACGTTGGCACCTTCCTCGCATTTATCTCAGTTCCTCCCTACCCAGCACACCACCGATGAGGGGTACTCAGGAGGTACAAAGCCCAGAAAACTAGCTTGGAGTGGGGTTCTGCGCTTGCGTTCCGCTGCGAGTGCAGCCGATCCATTACCCCGCTACCCCGCGATGATTTGCTGAGCTTGATCTAAGTTTGATTGCGGGGGAAGCAGGTTTCGGGAAACCTTGTTATTTCCGACTCGCGTTTTCCATTTCCTTGTGATTCTTGATTCGTTTTTTGTCTCATGCCAAACAACTTGCTCACAAGTCTGAGTGTTCTCCTCCGAACTTCTTCGATTTGGTGCCCACGCATCATCGGACCTTTTCACGCAGGGAGAAATAAAACCATACAACTCGTTTGAAACTGTGGTAGAGGATATTAGTTCAAATAAAATAAATCGACAAATATCGGTGGGGATAGGTTCATGTGCGTATGACTTCGGCCAAGCAATACTGTCTAAAGTTGAAGCACATGGTAACTGGCACAGACGTAGGAAAAGTTGTGAAGCTGTTGTGAATTCTGCCTCGTTTAAGGTCACGCAGTTATCTTCCTCGTTACGCATTAATTGCATTATGCTGCTTCTATCTACCGAAGTTCTACCTCTAGTAGCAGATGCGGCTGCCCAGTATACTTACTTGGCATGGTATACGTGAAATTCCAGAATTCAAAATCGTTGATAGTGTCATCAGCGCCTCCGTATGCTCCAGCGAACGCCACCGAATAGTTCGCGTCGACATTTCCAGTCACGTTGACAGTGAGACCTTGGACATCTTCCCATGCTGAGACTTCCTTCTTCTCTGCGAATGTGGAGACAATTATCGAAAATATTGAGCTGTTGCTACCGCGTGGATAGCTCAGCTCAAGTGAGCCGGCAGAGGCCACAGCAACGACGGAGGGTTCGGTCGCGTACAGCTTTTTGTTGTCAGTATTTTGTGCCCAATTATCCAGGTGGTAATTTGATGCTTACGGTGATAAACCCAACTTCAGCTCCGGTATACCACTGGATCAACGCAGGATTGAACGTGTCTGGATTTATAGCCGGTCCTCCAATGACAGTCTCATTGAAAGTCTCAGCTCCGATACTAATATTGGGAGCTAGCCAGGCAGTGATATTTCTTGGATAAAGATCAAAAGGAGGAGAGAACGTTGAGGAGGTGAACGTGTGCTCTCCTTGAAAGGTCGTGAGTTTTTCCACCACATCCGCCGGGACTAGTGTAGAGTGAAACTCGGCAAGAATCGCGAAAAGGGGAGCGTAGGCAAAGTCTGCGCTATGTGACATGACTGATGGCTGCGAATAGATCAGCAAGTGCTCACTTGTGGGAACAGTATCAATATCGAGGGTTCTGACCTTCGTATGTATTGAGGACTTTTCCTTCCCAATGATGTTCCATAGATGAAGCGCTAGCAGGCTCAGATATCTGTTCATATCAAACCCGTAAGAACGATCCCATGGCCCCGCCACATTTTTCAATTGGGGATGCCATAATTCGCTGACGGATTCCCACGTATATTTGACCATACTGGAGCCCATCTGCTTCATCACTGAATCTTCTGGAAGATACTTCGCCCATAGTGTCAGACCGTACAGAGAAACGCCTGTATAAGTGCCACTGTTGAATTCGGACAAGGTGTTGGAGCGATTGAATAGCGTGATGATCTCGTTGGCGTAATTTTCGCCTGAGACGGTCATGTTGCTATCATTCAAACGGCGCCCTGTCCATCCAGATACAAAAGCTCGCATGAGGGACTGTGATCTAGATTAGTAATATTTCAAGAAACGTCGAGGGTGGATTCGTACCGGGTTCGTGTATGCTGGATACAAATTGTCACCATCGACACCCCCAACTCGGTAGGTATCGCCGACCGTCGTATTGTACAGCGACTCCTCCAGTAGAGATGTTACCTCTGGCGAAAGCAGATGACCAAACTCCTCCAATCCGATGATTAGGGTCGTCCCTACGAAACCCCTCCAGTTTGGGTCCCAGCTGTTGTATAGTTTGGCGGGGTAAGCCACAGTACCAACTGTTGGCTCTTCGGGTTCTTGCTGATAGTCTCCATACCTAGTGTCAAACAAATAAGTACTGTAAAACAAACCATGAGGGCGCAAAAATTACCATTGATCTTTGGGATCTTTGAATTGCCCAGCCACAACATTGGTGAGGATCTTCGTAGCATCATCCACATCACTTCCGGTGTTTCGCGCCAAAAGTCCAATTGCATACCAAGCAGAACTTCTCGTTTCATGCCTCAGAGCTGAGGCGGCGCCCAAGTTCAACAGATAGCCTGCTCGGGGGTCGTAAAAATCATCCATCCACTCCATGCTCTCATTGAAGAGGCCTTGGGCATTTTCGGGAAGCGACGAAACATAGGATGAGAATACTGAAAGAGGCAGAATTGAGGTCATCAAGGCCGTCCGGGCGAAGGATAGCATCTTGACTACGACGGCTGAAGCTTCTCAAAAAGCGACGTCAAATTTGGAAGAAATATCTTGACTTCACTCGAAGCAGATGGACGCGGGGCTGATTTATAAAGAAAACATTGACATCCTTATCCCCCATCTTTCACTGATCTGCTTCCCAGTAGCCAAGTTCACCATTCGTACCTGGCAGGCCCCCACACCGCCGGTAACGTTCAGATTTGGCGCGAATCACCGGGATTTCTCCACATCTTCACATGCGGCTACAAAGCCCCTGTTGTGGTGATCCAATCAGGTTACGGAGTGCAGATATGGGTCTGGAGGACGTCGGACGGACGTTCAATTTGCTTTAGCTTCTTGCGAACAAGAGACCGCGGCCCGTAGCTGGGGATCTTGGAAATTAGCCGGTGGCTTGGCCGACTTCGCCGGGACCGCCGGTTTATCTGCCATCAAACTTGATGTACTATAAAAGAAAAAAGCCCAGTGAGAATGTTCAGGATATAATCATACAATGAAGACTAACTGACTTCAGCTGAAAACAATTATTTTCTTCTGAAAGTCGTCTCCTTTTTTCAACTACCCCGCACCACATATCTTCCCCACTTATCTCAACATCACCAACCGCCATGTTTCTCCACCATACCCCTTCTAACAGGCTCGAAGCCAGGGAGGTTGTCAGTAGTCTTTCTTCCACTCGAACCTGATCGTCGCAATCCGTACGAAATCGCTCTTGGCTCGCTGGGTGATGACTGGGCGTGCAGTCTACGACGCTTGGGAACTGAAGGCGACGACAGATGTTCGTTCGACTCAAGAGACTGAGTAGGTATGTCGGACTCAGCTGTATCCAAAGCTTTAACTCGGAGCTTCAAGTCAGCGTATAGAGTTGCTCTCATTTCTGCCGTCATGGCTTGAGCATCAATGCACCATTGGTCATGTCTGGACAAGAATTCGGGGAAGTGTGTTCTGCTTCTTTTGACCAGAGAGGCATCTGGGGTGGATTTGTCCGGAGGAACTTGCGGTCTGTTTTCTAGAAGGCTGCGTAAGCGATTGATATTCGTACGGATATCAATGGGATGAGCTGCATTCCTGCGAATCGACGGCGAAGAGAGCAACGGCTTTCTAAGCCCGAATAGTGACAGCTGCCCCAGTATTCTGGAGAGGGCGCACTCAAGCGAGCCCCTATACATAAGTCGCCTAGCCATGCCTAACTCTCGCTCTCATAATTATTCTCCTCCAGCTTTGAACCCACCCGAAAAGCTACTATTATGATGGAAGCGACAATAGGGTGGGGCTACGTGTTACCAAAGGGCGAGGTGCGTCACCATCAGAACTCCCCATCAGAAGTTCTACAAATTGCACGAGAACAGCATCAATCTATTTTCTTTCTGTCAATTGCGATTGATAATATCGAGAGATATAACACCTAAGTCACTTTTCAGCCCAACAACTTTATCTTCCAACAGTTCACCGCAGCTCATCACCCAACTTCACACCCTATCTACGACACACTCACACAGACCCAATACCCACTCCAAAGCACCGGGTTCGTCTTACTAACACCAGCATTCCAGTTTAAGAAGGCGTCGATCGTGACACCATTCGCCGCACTGATCGACGACGCCGAGTACGCGGGTCCATCGCCAACCAGCTCATATTTCGTGCACCAAGGTGTGATATTCGGCATTATTGGCACCGGATTCAGGGAAGAAGAGTCGACCGTACCAGCGGGAGGCTGTACTGGTGGAGTGAACTTGTACCAGGGCGTGTTGATGCAGACGGGGACGTAGGCGCGGAGGCCGAAGCAGGTTTGTCCGACATCGCTGTTAATGGGAAGTTAGCTGGATTTCTGCGGGCCTGAAGGTGGTGATACTGACGGGTTCCAGTAGTAGAATTGGGAGATTGTAAAGTTGCCGAAAAGGTTGGCGATCTTGTTGCAGGTATCATCGGCTTTGACGAGGTAGGTGGTAGAGCCTGTTGGGTCAGCAAAAGGAATTTGAGCGGTAATGGGGAACGAACAGTCTGAGGGGCTGTGGATACAGACTGTTCCGGCATCAGGACTGGAGTACTCGGTGCAATTGTCTCCAGCTTCTTCGAAGTCCACCATGTGAGGCAAAGTCTTGTCTCGAATATAAGCTGGCTCCGCAAAGGGTGCTAAGAAGGCCAATCCGGCGAAAGCGATGTGTGAGATCGGGAAATGCATTTTCTTTCGATGTTTCTGGTTTTGGGAAAAATTGAGAATTATGGAAAAGCTCGAGCTTACTGAAATAGTAAGGTTTCTTGATTTCAACTCCTTGTTATATGCTCTCGCTCAAAAATTTCTTCGTCGTCAGGAGGTGGCATTACAACGTTGGAGTGGGTACCCGCTTGGTCGTACTACGAACATATGTTCCACAAGTAACCGGATGATCTACTGTACCTCACTCTGTGTACATCTCCCTGGGTAGGCGCACGTCAGAATGGATTCGTACCTGCGGCTCCCCGCAGTTATCTCCGCATATGTGGTAACAAGCCGGTGAACGCGTTGCTTGGAAGGACCGAATAATTATCAGCTGGAAGCGCAGATTCGTTTCACACGCAAGCAGTGATAACAGCTTTGCTTATCAACTAGATCCCGGACCTTCGCCCGATAATTATGTGTTGGGGTCCCATTTGGTCTCTGAGTTGATTTGACATTTCAGTATGGGAAGGTCAAGAGAAAATACCAAGTTCGAAGACTTTCAGCCTCTGACAAGTGATTTTGTCAGTAGTCGTTTTTGGACAACCCAGATTATGTGTCAGGTAGAGTTTTTTCATCTTCACTCTCACGTATACAAGACACTCTGTCTCCTCTCTCCGGCAATGTTCTTTGGGTCCAATCTGGCGCTCCCATGGCCGAGAAATACCCCGCATTCTCAATATTCCTCTCGCATTGACCACTCAAATCCCAACTGAAGCAACAAGTTGCACTCTTGTACTCCCATTTCCAATCAAACATGTCAATAGACATACCCAAGAGCCCAGATGTTGTTCCACTGCCCCAAGTCAACGTCGAAATCAGGGGCTTTAGCGACCAAAGCCTGAACAAACGCTAAAGCCCAGCGATCAACACGCTAAACCTGCCCCGAAATCCACGAACCCCACCAGTGCGGGGTATCACGCCAACCATTCGAAACTCACCTCCGTCTGATATCCCCCTCATCCCCCTTACATCTTCCCGGGTATTTAGTAACCTTCTTCAGTTCACGCATCGGCGTTAACGACTACCTGGGTATCATACTTCTTGGTTTCGGCGTTAATACAGCTCTAAACTTATACTTGACGGAAGCTTCACTCTTCTTCTCCTTTGTCCTTTGTAATTTTTTCACATTGAGAAGTTTGGATGAAAGGTCTCAAAATGGCAGACCACACACAATACGGCGGGCCCTCCAGAGAATGGCTCGAGCACGTAGCAGCCTATGGCCCAGCACCAGAGACACCCATCCATACGAAGACAGCGGAAGAGATACAGTCGGCGGTCAACGCAGGACGAGAAGAAGCTTCTGCTAAGGCCATGAAAGACGAAGGTCACTTCCCTCGCTTTGGCAAGATTAGCTCCTCTAACACAATACTCCATAGATCTCGCATCAAAAGTCCAAATAGAAACCACGCACATCCCAGCGCGAGACGGCTACGCGATCCCAACACGCATCTACAGCCCCAAATCCACCGCCACCTCCTCGCTGCCAATCTACATCTACTACCACGGCGGCGGCTTCATCTACGGGACACCCACCACCGAAGACGCCACCTGCTCACGGATCGTAGCTTCCTTACCCATCATCGTTGTAAGCGCGGTGTATCGACATGCGCCGCAGGATCCGTATCCGGCTGCGCATAACGATGCTGAAGATACGTATGACTGGGTTGTGGCCAATGCTGGGGCTATAGGAGGGGATCTGGGCAATATTGTGGTGGGGGGATTAAGTGCGGGCGGGAATTT